>WBZZ01003112.1:205000-240267 GCA_019918135.1 Paulinella micropora | reverse complement strand
GGGCTCGTGGCCGCTACGTTCGATGTTTCGGGGCCTAGACAAGCGGTCTGCGCTAGTGCTGCGCGGTGCGTTCGCGAACTCGCCGAAGCTCCAGTTTTCCAACGTGAGCGGCTGGGACCTGTTGCGCGCGCGCGACATCTCGTACCTGTTCAACGGCACAAACGTCACGACCATCCGGGGCCTCGAGCGCTGGAACGTGTCTGGCGTGTCGGAGGCGACGGCGGTGTTCGCGCAGTCGGCGGTGCGGGCCGACCTGTCGCAGTGGCACAGTGACTGTTTGACCCAAAAAAAAGAAAGGTTTATTAAACAAAAACAAAAAACGAGAATTTTGAGGCTGCTGTGCGCAGACTCTAGAATAGCTTCGACTAACCGGATCACCGACGCGGCGCCTAGCTTCGCTGCCGCAGTCGGCGGCTGCACTTTTATCGGACGTATGCTGGATTTGTCAGTCAACCCGTTCTTTCGTACCGGTGCAGCTGTTTCGCGCACTATTACTAGTGTACACTCGGTTGGCCAGTGCCGCTAGCGTGAGGATCACACGCAAGGCAGGCAGCGTAGTACAATCATAGGTTGTGTCGTCGGGAGGAAACTTATGCCACTGAAAAGTTAAGTTGCCGTATTCGACTCCATCTGCCACGTAGCGGAAGATTTTTTCTGCATGCTCCTGGGAGCAAGACAGAAAGATAGCGATGCAGTCCACAATGCAGTACACACCACTGTTTACAGAGCGCGCGCCCTTGAATTGTGCGGGGCCCAAGGCCAGCGCCAACGGGTTCAGCCGGAACTCAGCGTCAGGCTTCTCGGTCAAATGAGCCTGCATTTTTTTTTGTGCTGGCGCCCGGAATATTAAACACCAAATTTGAGCACGGTTTTTTTTAACGCCAAAAAGGGGGGGGGGGGAAATGACGAAGGGAGGGGGAGGGTAAAGAACTGCAGGCTTGAAGCCGCGCCCCCTACACTCCCGTCCCGCACTTTTTCTACCCCCCCCCCCCCCTCTCCCTTCGCCATTTCCCCCCCCGCTTCTCTCTCTCTCTCTCTCTGCCTTCTCCCTCCTGGACGAAATTGTCTCCTGCTGGCCCCAGTTCCCTTCCTTCTTTTTTACCTTCCGACCCCCGCGCCCTTCCTCGCCATTCCCTCCAGTCGTTTTTGTTTGGTTGTTGTTGTCGCCCGGCGACGACGGTGGCGGTGACGACGAGGCCGCGCGCCAGGCCGATCTCACTGTTCACGCGGAAGGCCAGGACGTGGCCGTAACCGCCACCAGTAATACTTTTACCCCTGCCTCCCCAGGCTGCCCGTCCGGCTGCGCGGTCTACCAGGCGGTCTCGGAGCTGGCAGTGCTTGGGTTCCAGCGACCTGGGCAACAGCTGGACCTACCTAGCTTCGAGCGGCACGTGGAGCGGCTGGTTATGGGGCACGACCCAGACCCTGACCTTAAACCTGCCCCAAGCCTACAACGCATACCGCTTGGTGGCTCTGCGCAATTACTACAGGTCTATCCTTCCCTGCCCGTCATCAGTGACGCTGGGCGACGTGCGCGTCACGCTGGACGTGCCGGCGTGCATTTAATAAGTCACCTAGCCGTTCAAACAAGACAAGACACTTCCAACGTGCCTCCAATGGAAAGATATAGCAGGGGGGGGGAGGGTCGGAAACGTACAATAGCGATGGAGCAATCGGACCAACAGTAACTCCTGCGCAAATTCGCCCGCAGCTGGGAACCGCCCCCCGTCTCCCCTCTCCAGTATTTACAGAGAAAATTTGCAAACAGGCGGGCCCCTCCCCCCCTCCTCTCGTGCCGGCAAATCCCAAACAAAAGAATGTAATGACAATTTGCTGACTGTTTTTTTGTCCTCGCCTTCCTTGCTTTCTCTCCTTCTTCCCTCCTCTCTGTCTCTCTCTCTCCTGCTTCCCTCCCCGCCGTTTCCCACACACCCACACCCCGAAAAGAAACCCAAGCTACAGAACAGTGTATCTTGAAACGGGAAGAACTAAAAAAAAATTATTAAACTAGAAGATCTCGACACTTGTCAGCATCACGACCAAAAAAAAGAAGGAGACACACATCCTTCCTTTTCTGTGTCCCTCCCTAGACGACGATGAACGCTTGCTTACTAGCGCTGGCGTTGACGGTGGTGTCCTTGGCGGATTGCGCCTGGCGCGCGCCGGAACCGACGGACCTGTTGCTCGAGCTGTCCGTCGGCGCCGCCGGCTCGGTGTGGACTCTGCCGGCCGCGGGCGCTGTTGCGGGTGGGTCTGTCGCACGCCGCCGGCAATTGGCGCAGGACGAGCCACAATGGCTAGTAGACTGGGGCGACGGCACGCCGCCACAGGCTTGTACAACCAGCGGCCCGTGCACGCACGTGTTTGCCAGCGCGGGCGTGTTTACAATAGCGGTGGAAGGCACGGTGCCGGGCTGGACCATGACGCCGGAATGGCGCGCGCAGCAGGCGGGCGAGGTCGCGCTGCTAGTGATTTTACAGTGGGGCGGGCTTCGGCTGGACGCCACCGCCGGCTACCACTTCTACGGCGAATGGCAGTTGACTTCAGCGCCGCCGCTGTCGGCCCTTGACACGTCGTACGTGACGAGCTTCGAGTACAGCTTCGCCGGGCTCGTGGCCGCTACGTTCGATGTTTCGGGCCTAGACACGCGGTCTGCGCTAGTGCTGCGCGGCGCGTTCGCGAACTCGCCGAAGCTCCAGTTTTCCAACGTGAGCGGCTGGGACCTGTCGCGCGCGCGCGACATCTCGTACCTGTTCAACTGCACGCAGGCAATCGATATTCGGGGCCTCGAGCGCTGGAACGTGTCCGGCGTGTCGGAGGCGACGGCGGTGTTCGCGCAGTCGGCGGTGCGGGCCGACCTGTCGCAGTGGCAGCTGAACAGCTTGCGCGACGCCCCGCAGTTGCTGGACGGCGCGCCAGCGGAGCTGTTGCGCACGACGCACAGCGCGTGCCTGAGCCGGCGCGCAAGTGCCGAGTGCGCCGTGTGGGCGCCGTCCGGGACGCGGTCCGCGTCACCGTCTGTGACCGCGTCGCTGACCGCCTCCGTCACACGGTCCCTGGCTGCCTCAAGCCCCAGCACCCCGACCGCGTCTGCCACGGCGTCAACCACCTACTCGCTGACCGCCTCCGTCACACGGTCCCTAGCTGCCTCAAGCCCCAGCACCCCGACCGCGTCTGCCACGGCGTCAACCACCTACTCGCTGACCGCCTCCGTCACGCGGTCCTTGACTGCCTCAAGCCCCAGCACCCCGACCGCGTCTGCCACGGCGTCAACCACCTACTCGCTGACCGCCTCGCTGACCACCGCGGCGTCCGCCACACTTGCTACTGCTACAGCGTCGCTCACCGTGTCGCCCACCGTGTCGCCCACCGTGTCGCGCAGCCTAACTCCCTCAGGGTCGCCCGACGAGTGCGGCCGCTCCAACAACGGGGGCTGTGGGCCCAACGGGCTTTGCAGCGTTACGCCAAACGGCACTTTCTGCACGTGCGCGCCCGGTTACGTTCGGGCCGGCGCCCAGGAATTGACGTCGCCCGACTACCTGTACGACTGGCAGGTCCTGGTTAGCGGGGCGGCCTCAGCACAGAAAGCGAGCAATGCTACGGACGGCCTGGCCTCTACGCTCTGGAACAGTGGTAGCAACTACGGCCAGTCCACCAGCGACAGTAACGGGCTTTGCAATTTCCCGGCCAGCATTCTCGCGCCGGTCACCGTGGCCGCCAGCGGGGCCAGCTACGCAGGAGCTTACATCGACTTCAAGCAGGCGTGGGGCAGCCCAGCGCGGCTGTTCTCTGTTAGTGTGATCAGCACCCCGGCGCTGATCACTCCTTCCGGGCAGGGCGGCTGTGCCGACAGCGCGGGCTGCCCGTCCTACTCCGCTGTCTCGGAGCTGGTAGTCCTCGGCTCTAGCAACGGAGGCACAGACTGGAACTATCTGGCCGCGGGACAGTGGAGCGGCTGGGCCCCCGAGCAGACGAAAACACTAGCCCTAGACCTCCCCGCTACTTACAACGCGTACCGCTTCGTCATCCTGCGCAATTTCCATTGGTACTCGATCTACAACTTTATGTGCAGCTCCGCCGCCGTTCTCGGCGACCTCCGGGTCATGCTGGACGTGCCGGTGTGCGCGCTGCCCAGCCAGTCGCCGAGCCTTTCGCTGACCAGCACCCCGACCCCAGCCCGACCCGCAGCGCCAGCGCGACCCCGACGTCCAGCCCCAGCCTCACCGCCTCCGCCACGCGTTCGCCTACCGTTTCGGTCACGCCGACACAGTCGCCGACGCCGTCGGCGTCGGAGTCGCTGTACTCCAGCCGCAGCAACACGCCCACCAACAGCCCCACGACCTCGCTCACCGGCAGTGTGACGCCAAGCGTTTCGGTCACGCCGTCCCTCGACCTCAATGAGTGCAGCCGCCCCGACAACGGGGGCTGTGGCGCCAACGGGGTCTGCACAAACACCCCGGGTTCTTTCTATTGTACGTGCAATGCAGGCTACGCTCAAGCCGGCGCCAAGACCCTGACGTCGCCCGGCGGCCTGTACGGCTGGACGGTGAGCGTAAGTGGCTCGAGCGCCGGCTCCGCAAGCGTCGTGGCCGACGGCTCTGCCACCACTTATTGGAGCTCAAGCTCCAACCAGTACGTTGACGTCACGGTCAGCTCTACCTGCACTAATACAGCCTCAGCCTCCTCGCCACTGACTGTAGCCAGCGGCAGCAATTATGCTGGCGCCTACATCACGTTCACGCAGTCGGCCGGCAGCTTCGCGCGGATCCTGTCTGTGGCCGTAACCGCCACCAGTAATACTTTTACCCCTGCCTCCCCAGGCTGCCCGTCCGGCTGCGTGGTCTACCAGGCGGTCTCGGAGCTGGCAGTGCTGGGTTCCAGCGACCTGGGCAACAGCTGGACCTACCTAGCCTCGAGCGGCACGTGGAGCGGCTGGTTATGGGGTACGACCCAGACCCTGACCTTAAACCTGCCCCAAGCCTACAACGCGTACCGCCTGGTGGCTCTGCGCAACTACTACAAGTTTACGGCAGCTGGCTCTACCTGCCCGTTATCAGTGACGCTGGGTGACGTGCGCGTCACGCTGGACGTGCCGGCGTGCATTTAACAAGTCACCTAGCCGGTCAAACAAGACACTTCCAACGTGCCTCCAATGGAAAGATATAGCAGGGAGGGGGAGGGTCGGAAACGTACCAGAGCGAGGTAGCAATCGGACCAACAGTAACTCCTGCGCAAATTCGCCCTCCGCTGGGAACCGCCCCCCGTCTCCCCTCTCCGGTATTTACAGAGAAAATTTGCAAACAGGCGGGCCCCTCCCCCCTCCTCTCGTGCCGGCAAATCCCAAACAAAAGAATGTAATGATAATTTGTTGACTTTTTTTTGGTCCTCGCCTTCCTTGCTTTGACTCCTGCTTCCCTCCCCGCCGTTCCAGCCGTTCCCGCCGTTCCCCACACCTGAAAAAAACCCAAGTTACAGAACAGTGTATCTTGAAACGGGAAGAACTTTTTTTTTTTAAAAAAATTAAACTAGAAGATCTCGACACTTGTCAGCATCACGACCAAAAAAAAAAGAAGGAGACGCACATCCTTCCTTTTCTGTGTCCCCTCTCTAGACGACGATGAACGCCGGCTTAGCGCTGGCGTTGACGGTGGTGTCCTTGGCGGATTGCGCCTGGCGCGCGCCGGAACCGACTGACCTGTTGCTCGAGCTGTCCGTCGGCGCCACCGGCGCGGTGTGGACGCTGCCGGCCGCGGGCTCGACAGCAATCGTCGCACGCCGCCGGCAATTGGCGCAAGATGAGCAATGGCTGGTAGACTGGGGCGACGGCGCGCCGCCACAAGCTTGTACAAGCAACGGGCCGTGCACGCACGTGTTTGCCAGCGCGGGCGTGTTTACAATAGCGGTGGAAGGCGTGGTGCCGGGCTGGGCCATGACGCCGGCGTGGCGCGCGCAGCAGACTGGCGAGGTCGCGCTGCTCAGCGTCGTGCAGTGGGGCGGGCTGCGGCTGGACGCCACCGCCGGCTACCACTTCTACGGCGAAACGCAGCTGCAGTCGCTGCCGCCGCTGTCGGCACTTGACACGTCACAGGTGACGAGCTTCGAATTCAGCTTCGCCTGGCTCGGGGACGCCTCCTTTGACGTGTCGGGGCTGGACACGCGCTCCGCGCTAGTGCTGCGCGGCGCGTTCGCGAACTCGCCCAAGATCCAATTTTCCAACGTGAGCGGCTGGGACCTGTCGCGCGCGCGCGACATCTCTTACATGTTCAACGGCACAAACGTCACGACCATCCCGGGCCTGGAGCGCTGGAACGTGACGGGCGTGTGGGAGGCGACGGCGGTGTTCGCGCAGTCGGCGGTGCGGGCCGATCTGTCGAGTTGGCGGCTGATTAGCTTGCGCGACGCCCGGCAGTTCACGGACGGCGCGCCCGCGGAGCTGCTGAGCACGACGTACGACGCGTGCCTGGCCAGCGCACAAGTGCCGAGTGCGCCGTGTGGGTGCCGTCCGCGACGCCGAGCGCGACGGTGACCCGGTCCGCGTCAGTGTCCGGGTCCGCGTCACTGTCCGCGTCAGTGTCGGGGTCCGCGTCGCCGAGCGCGACCGTGTCGCGGAGCGTGAACTCTTCGCTGAGCGCTTCGGCGTCGCTGAGCGTCAGTTCATCGCGGACGCAGTCGGCGTCCTTGACGGCCTCAAGCTCGAAGACTCAGACCGCGTCGGCGACCGTGTCGCCGTCCGCGACCGCCTCTCCGAGCCAGAGCCCTCTGGCTCGCCGGACGTCAACGAGTGTGCGGACGGCGTGGAGCTGGTGTGCGGGCCCGGCGCGCTGTGCACGAACACGTACGGCTCGTACGAGTGCGGCTGCGCCGCGGGCTACGAGCTGACCAACGCCGGCCCGTTCTCGCCGGTGGAACCCGCGGGGCTGGCGGGCTGGCTGGTGACTACGTCCGGCACCGCCGCCGGCACGCCGCTCGCGGCCGACGCGTCCGGCCTCTGGGAGAGCGACGCGGGCGCCCTGTACGACACGACGAAGCTTACGCCGTACGTCTGCAGTTCGGCCAGCACGTCCACGTCCGCGGTGACCACGACTGCGGACGGCGTAGTGTACCGGGGCGCCTGGGTGCAGCTGGCGTCGCCCGGGCCCGCGGCGCTGACCAGGGTGGCGGTGGCCGCGTCGGCCGAGGTGTGGGGCGACTGGACGTACAAGACCATGAGCGCCGCGCAAGTGACGGTCGTGGGCTCGAACGACGGCGTGGCCTGGGCGCTGGTAGGCCGCAACCCGACGGACTGGACGTCGTGGTCTCCGTTACAGGAACGGTCTTGGGACCTGGTGGGCGGCCGGAAGTACTACAGGTTCTTCCGCGTGATTGTCACCAGGAACTACCAGTACTGGAGCACCGGCGCTGAGTGCGGCACGCAGGCGGGCTGGGGCTACGTGCGCGCCACGCTGCTGCCGGCGCCGTGCGGCGACGTGGACGAGTGTGTAACCAGCGCCGGTAACTGCGCTGGGCAGTGCGTCAACACCGCGGGTAGCTTTTTCTGTTCGACGTTGTCGGCCACCAGGACACCTGAGGCGAGCGTGACCCCGAGCGTTTCCGAGTCACCCGCCGCGTCGCAGACCGTGTCGCAGACCGTGTCGCCAACCGTGTCGCCGACCGTATCAGTGACAGTGACAATGACCGTTTCGGTGACCGCGTCGCAAACCGTGTCGATGACCGTGTCGGTGACCGCGTCGGAGTCGTCGACCCCGACGGCGTCGCGGAGCCTCGGCTCCTCGCCGACTTCTTCGGTGTCACTGACCGCCACGGCGTCCGTCACGCCTACCATTACGGTGACACCGACCGCCTCCGCCACGGCCTCCGTCACCGCATCCGCCACGGCATCCGTCACGCCTACCTGGTCGGTGACAGTGTCGGTGACAGTGTCGCCAACCGTGTCGCTGACCGCCACGGCGTCCGTCACGCCGTCTATTACGAAGACACCAACTGCATCCGGCACGGCAACCTCCACGGCCTCCGCCACTCTGACCATTACGGTGACACCAACTGCATCCGCCACGCCCACCATTACGGTGACACCAACTGCATCCGCCACTGCAACAGTCACGACGTCCAGGTCGACCAGCGCGTCGCCGACCGCCACACCCACGCAGTCAGACTCCAGGACGCCATCCGCTTCTGCGACGATATCTGTGACTGCATCCGCCACTGCAACAGTCACGACGTCCAGGTCGACCAGCGCGTCGCCGACCGCCACACCCACGCAGTCGGACTCCAGGACGCCATCCGCTTCTGCGACGATATCTGTGACTGCATCTGCTTCTGCGACGATATCTGTGACTGCATCCGCTTCTGCGACGATATCTGTGACGCCCACAATATCTGTGACGCCTTCTGCGTCACCCACAATATCTGTGACGCCGTCCGTGACGCCCACACTATCTGTGACGCCGTCCGCGTCTCCCGACGTCAACGAGTGCGCCCTTGCCAACAACGGTGGCTGCACCGCCAACGGCGTCTGCACCAACACGTACGGCTCTTTCTACTGCATGTGCAACTCGGGCTACGTCAACCAAAGCCAACTGACTTCCCCCGGCACACTGTTCGGCTGGACCGTCAGCCTCAGCGGGTATTCCGGCGGCTTCGGCGCCGTTGCGGCCGACGCCACGGACGGCAACTACCTCACTGATTGGTATAGTACTACGCCCTATTCAACCGTGAAAACAAACGGCGTCTGCTCAGGTCTTTCTACCTCAGGTACGGCAGTAACCAATACGATACGCGGGGCTTACGTGCAAATAACCAAGTCGAACAACGTTCCCGCAAGGTTGTGGTCGGTTGGGGTAATTGCTTACATGCGCACGCTTCCCAGCGGTATTAACTCTTGCACGTCTGCAAGTGGGTGTCCGGAAATTTCAGCTGTTGAAACGTTGCAGGTCTATGGGTCGAACAACCCCGCCAGCAACACAGGCTGGACCCTGCTTGCAACAGGCAGCGGTTGGACGGACTGGACCGGGGGGCAGCAGCAGACCGTGAGCTTGACCCCGACGTCGGACTACACCGCGTACCGCTTCGTGGTGTATACACACTGGACCTATGCTCCTGGTTCGACGTGTGCTTCAAACTCGCGCTTGGGCGACGTCAGGATCACGGTAGAAGCGCCGGTGTGCATCCCAGTCACGCCGACGCCTACTATGTCCATGACGCCCACGATATCTGTGACGCCCTCCATAACGCCCACGATATCTGTGACGCCCTCCATAACGCCCACGCAGACGAGGTCTCCCAGCATCTCGACCACAGCGACGCCGGTTGTCGAGATCATAGTCATTAGTATCGGGGCCTCATCCACAAATTCAAAGACTGTCGGCCCTTGGGCCGGTCTCTATGTCGCCTCGTGCCCTACTACTATCAACAGAAATAACTGGGACCAGCCAGTGTCTGGTACTTACACTGACCAGTTCGCGATTACCTTTACTACCAATGCCTCGCCGCCTTACTCAAGCACCATCACAGCTAGACGCACCGACAATACTGGGGGATGGGGATTGTATCTGCAGTTTAAGGTGTGCACGGGGTTCTTTGCGTAGTAGAAAAGAAGTAGAGTAGAGCCTGCAAGCTCGCGCGCCGCTTGCGTGCCACAGCTGTGCACAGCTGTGGCTTATAGAATACCTCCGACTGGTACTTATTAAAAACTTTAGCTTTCACTTCGATTAAATACCGAAAGGGGTGAAGGAAAAAAAAAGGGGCGGGGAGGGGGGCCAGAATCGTACTACACCTTCGCTCAACCCCCCCCCCCCCCGCCTCACATTCACGCCCCCCCCCCCCCTCTCCCCGCCGCACTAAAACCAGGCCGCCAGGCACTCGGCGCGAGTTAGCTTCAAGTGTAGGCGTTTTGAGGCCACTGGGGCGCGCCGATGCCCCTCACCCGTCAGCTTGCGCGCGCAGAAGAAAGCTGGCTTGCCAGAGGCCGGGGGATCCAGGCGCTCGAGCAGCAGCGCGTGCTGGTCACGGGGGAATTCCAGGTCGCGCAGAGACGAAGCTCGGGCAGAAAGAAAGCGTCTTTGGCCTGGGTGGTGGCGAGCGTCACGTTGCCCCGAGGACAGCAAGCGCACCGGGATGAGGTCGGCCTGCACGGCCTGCTTGGTGATCGCGATGAGCCCGTCGAGCCGCCCGTCGAGCTTCGGCGGCAAACAGCGGGGGGGGGGGGGGGGAGGGGATGTTATCCCCGCAGATTAGGCCACCAGGACTTTGATCCTGCTGCTGGATGCCGTTGCCCCCCCCCCCCCCCCCCCAGTCGGCCCTGAGGTTCGGCAGGTCCGGCGATTCTCAGGGGTCACGAGCCCCCCGAGCCAGAAACGTAGCCCGTGCGTTGGAACTTTCCCCCGCTACCAGTTTTTTCTTTGGGGCGTGAGGCTCAAGACTTTTTCTTTTAATTAACATTCATTTTTTTTCTTTCTCTCCTTTTTCTCTCTCTCTCTCTCTCTGTTCTTTTTCCCTCCCCCCCCCCCCACTTTCGCTACCCCCTTCCTTTTGTTGTCCCTCGAGCTCTGTTTTTGGTATCCCTTGGGGCGCGACCCTCAAGGGGCTGTCAAGCACTGGGCTTGGCTGAGCGTCGTGCCCCAGTTAAAACTGCTCTCGGCCCACTGGTGGCAGGCGGCGGGCAGATGCAAGTACGCAATGTACGAACCAGTCAGTAGTGCTTGGCAGCCGGCATAAGTGTCTGGCTTGGCCCAGCTGCTAAGGTTTTGGTTAAAAGAACACGCTCCCCGGAACATCCAGACGAAAGACGACGAACCTGTGACTTTGGAAACATCCCACGTATCCAACGGCTGATTGAATGCTCGGGCGTCGGTGAAGACATGGTGGGTTTCAGTCGGCGCCACGTTCCAGGCAGTAAGTGGCTGATTGAATTTGCGCGCTCCTGCAAAAGTGTATACCATCGTTGAGGCGACAGTGACGGGCCAACCGCTAATATCTTCGTTGAACTCGTATGCATTGTAGAACATAGAGTCGACTGAGCTTAGGGGCTGGCGCCAGTCGCGCAGGCTGCCCTGCAGAACACTGGCCCCCAGAAACAAGAAGTTGCCGGCAGTAAGGTGTTCCAGCGCGCGCGTGCCGTTCACGGGCGCCAAGTACTGGAGCTCCGATAAAGCAGGATTATAATACCGATCATAATCAGTGGTGGTCGGAGGAGCGAGCAGGGTGTTCGAACCGTCATTGTACAGAGTGACGTTGCCCCAGCCCTGCACCGAGATGAGGCGAAAGAAATCATTGTAGTTGCTGGTAAAACTTGCGAGCCCGTCGAGGCGGCCGTCGATAACCATGTCGTACGTACCGAGCGCTATTCGGGTTCGTGATACACAGATAGGATTTGTGTCCAGCTGCTGGCACGTAATCCAGCCATGACCATCACCCCAATCCACCCGGATCGTATGATCCTCTGCTGGCTTGTACGTTATTAAATTCATGTACTGATCCCAGATTCTGTACCTGGCCCGGAAGCAATGGCCGCAACACCCGGTCAAGGGCCTCGGGCACGATTGTCCGCAGCCAGCGCCTGCGAGCATACTGCTGCAAGACCTTTCGCCGCTCGGCAGCGTGGGGAGCGTCCAGCTAGCTATCCCCGTCCCGGCGAAGCTGCTGGCACCTTGGAACATATTGTCGACGCTGGCTAGGCTCTGCGTGTGCCACCCTGAGAGGTCCGCGTTGAAGGACGTCGCGCCGCTGAACATGTTGGTAGCGTCCTGCAACGACCGTACGTCCCAGGTAGCAACCGAACTGAGGTTCCCGCTGTTACCCGCAAAGGCGTGCGACGCGTTTACGACCGACGACGTGTTCCACCTGCCAAGCCCTGCCAACAACAGGGCCGGTGCCCCCTTGGCAAGAGCATAGAGGTTTGTGACGGCTGACGTCTCCAAGGCGCCCACGTCTAGAGTCGCGGCGCCCAGCAAATGTAGGCCGTTTAGCAAGCCTGCTAGGGATTGCAGTCCGCTGGAGGCGGGCAGAGGCGGCGGTGCGGACGTAAGCGCCGATCCGGCAAAGTGGTAGCCCGAAGTCGTGTGCAAGCGAACAGGGCCCCAACTCTGTATCGAGGTCAGCGCGGGCACTTGGCTAGCTGTTTGTCTGTTGCCCCCCCCGCACGCGCAGCAGGCATCAGTAGCAATCATCCCTTCCCTGGCATAGCCAGCGGCCCAAGGACAGTTTTCATAGAGTTGATACCAGGCGCAGGTGTAGACTGGTCCATCGCTGTCGTACCAGGGCTCCCCGCTCGCAAGGGTCTTGTCCGTACAACCCCCAGCCGACGGCACGGGAGAATCGCGCGTAGTGAAGCCGACAATCTTTGCGCCCGTTAGCGTAACCGTGTAGTTTCCGGCCGTCGTGTACGTATGGCTGCACGGCACGGTGTTGTCGCACGTGCCGGTTGCCGCACCGTCCCCCCAGTCGACCGTGTAGGGGAAGGTGCCGGCCAAGCGCCGGCGCGCGGCCGCATTCGCGTCGGGCAAGAACGGCAGCTCGTACGTCGATCCGTCTACCCCCGAGTTCACTACAAAAACCGCGCCACTAGAGGGCACGGAAACTGGGTACGGGCACAGGGCGCCTGCGAGGGCGAGGGCCACGACGAGCCAGGGCGCCAGCGGCACGCGCATGCTAGAGTGGTGTAAGAAAAGGGAGAAATTGCGTTTTCTTTGCTTTTTTTTAAAGACCAGCTTGACACCAATGTTCACTTTTCAATACTAATTCTAGTTAGCCCAGATTTTAAATGCTTTTCAAACCAAGGGCGGGGAGAGGGGAAAGAGAGGCGAGTGCCAAGAACAAAAGAAAAACAAGAGCATGAAACAACAAGAATCAGGAGGGAGGGAAGGAGGAAGACCCCAAGAATGAGAGTGTGAGAGGGTGCGGGGGGGGGGAGGGGGTGTGCGCGACTGCACTCTCTTTCGTTCCGCCCTCCCCCTCCTCCTCGCATGCACCCCCCCCCCCTCTTTTTCTTTCCCTTTTTAAAACCAGCGCGAAAGTTTGCCGGGGCGAAATGAGAGGTTTCGCGAAAGTTTGCCGGAACTTACGGTAAAAGTCCTCTTGTCGCGAAGTTGACCTGATTCCGGACAACACCAGAAATCTAGTCATTTTGGCAATTAGCTAAATCTGTGATGGCAAAAATTTTCGGGAGCCGAGGGCGGGCGGGGAAAATGACAACAGAAAAAAAATTTCCCCGCCCGCGTTTGTTTCCCCAAAAATTTTTCTCTAGCTAAAAATGTGCCGAACTTTGCAAAAAAAGTTTTTCACTAGTTTCAATTTTCCGGTGAATTTCGCGACAAGTGCCACCAGTGCCGGAATTTACGGGTAACTGGTATTGTCCGGTATTTACGGCACACAAAAGAATTTTTTTTCACGATTTCGGCAATAACTTTTTAGCGACAAAAAATTTTCGGGAGACGCCGGCGGGCGGGGAAAATTACAACAACAAAAAATTTCTTCTAGCTACCTTCCAATTGCCGAAATGTCCTTTGCAAAAAAAATTTTTTTCACTAGTTTCGAATTTCCGGTGAATTTCGCGACAAGTGCCACCAGTGCCTGAATTTACAGGTAACCGATATTGTCCGGTATTTGCGGCACACAAAAGAAATTCTTTTTTCGCGATTTCGGCAATTGGAAGGTAGCTAGAGAAAATTTCTGGGGAAAAAAATGCGGGCGGGGAAAAAAATGTAAACATCAGAAATTCCCCTCCCGCGTTTGTTTCCCCAAAAATTTTCTCTAGCTAAAAAGTAAAGAAATAGATAAGTTTTATAGGTGGAAAAAAGATAATCGTGGACAACTTTCCGCTATTGTCATGAATAATATTATCGCTGGAATTAAGAACGAGCATTTATCGTTTAATGCTTCTTTCAACAAATATTCCAGTGATGGTATTAATGAATACGTAAATGATAGTATTAATAGTAGTATTAAACGTAAAAACGATAGAAATATACACAGAGTCTTCAGAACCGAGAATGCAGATAGCAACTCAGAATAAAAAAGACTTAGTGTCAGTTGTTTCGGATTACTCAAAAACAACAATTGTTTTTTTTTAAAACCAGGGGCTTAAACCCCACCATCATTCAAAAAAATTCTATTACACATGCTTTTTTGTGTGTGTAATAGACTATGGGAGAGCCGAACCAATTAGCCGACCAACTCGGCGAAATGAACATGGGTGGTAAGTCCTAACTCTATTGTTTCTTTTTTTCATGACAATGAATGTGGTTGTAGGTTTCTGGAAGACTTGGGATGCGGTTGAAAAAAAAGCACCTGCCGGAAATAAAGACTCACAATTCATATTCGTGTGTCTGCTGGGTTTGTTGGCCTCGGTTTGGTGGATGGTTTTATCATTTTCCAAAACGAAACCAAGTATTATACTCACAGGGCGAGTGAACGAAATGAGAATTATCTTTTCGCTTGGGTTCCTCTGGATAAAACCATGAGGAACCCGAGAAAGAAAACTTACTTTCTTGTTTCACTCAAGGTTGGGGAGGAGGGGGAGGAAATCCTTGTCTTTCCTTCTCTATCCGCCTTAATGAAAAAAGTGGGAGATAATGAAGATAGCATTAATTGGATTGTCCCCATTTTCTAAAATCATTTTTTTATTAAATGAAAGGGTTTTCTCATTGTAGAATATGTTAGATTTTTATTTTGGATGTAGTCCAAAATAAAGAAAGGTGCTAAATCTATAATCTCTTTTAGATTATAGATGGGGTGCTTTTGGGGGGTTTTGTGCTCTCGTATTGATTTCGTTTTTATTTAAAAGTAAAAGTAAAGATTAAAAAATTTTGCTTGATTTTTATTTTTATTTAAAAGCGAGGTTAAGAACTACTATAGGTACCACTATAGGACAGTTATCTTTTTATATAAAATAAGGCTATTTTCATATAAATTCGTCTTACTATTAATTTCAATAAAAATATACATAATTTCATCCAAATTCAATACAAGCATTCTTAATCAATAAATAGTCTATATTTGAATTTCTCTCAAACTCTAAAAAAAAGATAACTCATCTATCTTTTGCCAAATCAACACGAAGAGACATCAAAACCCGTCTCTTAGTTTTTACTGCTGTCCTGAACTTAGTTATCTTTTTTTGAAAAAATGAAAGTCCTCTCCTGTTGCGAGTTTGATTAATTAATTTTTTTTCATAAATTTTTTTAACACTCTATATAGACCAATGACCACCCTCACCAGATTATGTGAGAAGTTTGAGAAACTCTCTATTGAAAATAAAAAAGAAACATTTTCTATTACCGATGTTAAAAAGATAATTACTGACGAAATCCAAATGATTGAAAATGCGCGGGCAGGCAAGCCAAAGGATACTTTTCCATTTGGTAAATATAAAGGCAAGAAAATTCAAGATGTTGCTACCATTGACAAACCATACCTTGAATGGGTTATGAAACAGCCGTGGTTTGAAAAATTTACAGACATTAAAAGTGAAGTAAAAAAATATTTATAATAAAAATTAATATTTATATTATATACAAATTATGTCAGACCTCAACACCAAACAAGACTACCCGAATGAAATTGAAAAATGGAACCTTGACAGCGGCAATGTCAAAATGCCGACAATTAAATGGACTAAGCCTGACATTGTGTCTTTCTATGAGCAATACAAGCCGAGGGACGACAACGTGAAAGTAGTTATTCCGTTGGAGGCCATAACGGACGAAGAAGAGAGCACTCCTTTTAAGGCGAGTGATTTAAAAGAGACAGGTATCACGGAAATAAAGGCTAATGTAGGAGAAGAGATAGCGACTGCTACATCCGTAGGTGATAAAGAGACTGCTATAGAGTGTACAGAAGAAGGATGTATATTAAGGAAAGCGAGCGATGTTATTCGTGTTGTAAAAGAAGGATACAACAAAAATAAAGTAAAGTAATACAAATGAAATTGTTCTTATTTGCTTCAATGATCCTCTATAAAGTTAGCAATAACATTAATATTACCATTTCCACCTGCCGACACAGCCTTTTGTGTGAATGTCAAAACATCGTTTGGGGTTAATTGAATATCGTAGGTTCTTAGCTTAATTTGTTGAGTTGAGGCAGCATTAACATAAATCTTAAAAATTGTTGTTCCGTTTACGATAGCGGTTGCTTTTGTGTCTGTATCTACAATTGAAGTTTTGGCATCAACATCAGCAAAACCCGCCCCTGTCAGTGTTCCGTTCAATACCATTCTGACGACATTAGCCTTAGTATCTTCATTTGTAATACTTATCAACGAAGGAAAGACATTTGAATTGTTGGTTAGGCTATTATTGAATAGTGCTTTATTCCTGATACTTAAAATGGGGCTTTCAGTTATATTACCTGCTTCACTACCTTCCGCCGTATTTGTAATACTTGTATTAATAGTGTTGGTGCCTTCAACAAACAAACTACAACTGGCTGTCTTCAGTCTTTGTATTCCAACTCCAACATTATTATTAATAATTCGTGCTGAAAATGGTAATGTAGTATTTCGCAGACTAACACCTGTGTTGGCATTCGCATACTTAATCGTATGGACTAACTGAAATTCACCTGTCTTCGGATTTTCAATAGAAAACTTAATAGCACCAAAGCCTAAGTATTGAAATTGAATTTGAAATACATTTCCCTTTGTCCAGTCTAATACAGGCATATCTCCTGTTCCGTCGCACGGGTCATCCCAGTACGCTTGATAAAATGCGTTTGGGATTCCTCCTATACAATGTAGAATAATCATTCCTTCATCTCTAGTTTTGTAAAAGTAGAAACCATTAGATAAATCGTTATCTCCGATACCTATCCACGAATAATAATCTTCGGTTTCGTCTGTTGTCCATAAAGCAGTGAAGCGGGCTACAACACCCATACCAGTGCGATATTTTATTTTTCTTTTGCTTACCATACTAGCATCAGCGGTAGCATTAGCAGTCGTTTTTAATTCTGCCATATTATTCAGAAATGAAACACTCGCATTTGTCTGCGTTAATGTCCATATTCGTGTATTAATGGTATATGGAAAGATTTCCTGTAATACAGGTGTTAAGGAACTGGTTAGGGTTTCACCAAAAGCAGTCTTCATATGATTAGTTTCAATGTGCCCGTCATATCCAACTTTGACATTTACAAATTTGCTGTCAGGATTTTGTGCGATTAAATTTCTCTGGTGAGACATTATATATTAATAAAAAAAATATTTTTTATTTTCTTTTTAGTTTTTACGAAGTTGATAAATATCAACTCATCAAAATTTCAATTCCCTTAACAACAATAGTCCTCTGAAGAATAGCATAAGTATAATAATTCAATTGGACTGCTCCCTCCGCACTCCATTCATACCGCCGTTCGGTATCCAAGGACAGACCAGCCACTTCATAACCCCTCTTCTTCTCGCTTGTCATAAAGCGGGCGGTTGTGATCCCAGAAATCAACGTGGAACCAGTTATATTTATACACATTAGAGTTCAAAATAGCAGAACCCTTTACCTTTTCCTTCAAAAGCATATAATCCTCATCGTGGGAGCAAGTGATATCAAACTGCTGAATTCTATTACTATCCAAAGTAGTGTAATAAGAAGTAATCTTAGCCTGTGCTCGGTTATCGCAATCAAATGCGGTGTTTGAAGTTTCGGTATTATTAAACCCGCTAGTGTAAATTCGGCGAATTCTCTCACCCTGCGAGCGGTTCATCTTCAAAACAAATGACTGAGTTCCCGCCGCGAGATTAGTTTTCCAAGAGATAGGGTATTCAGTCTTAAACGAAAATCCTTCACCCGCAATCTTTTGTTGAACACCCAAAATAACATTTGGATCAGTTTCAACAGCAAGAAAGAGGTTAAGGTTGGAAACCTCTGCGGGTGCTGCGGTGGCGGTCGCTCCTGCTGCAACACTAAGGGCATCAGTTCCATAAAATATGGTTTTCTGTGTTCCCTCCCACACAATCCTCAAATCAAGAATTTCATTAAAACCGATAGTCTTATCAATTTCAAAAATGGTTCCAAAAAGCATACCGAGAGGAATAGACACATTGATAACGGGAGTTTCGGTGTTATCGGCTCCACCTTCAAAATACTTTGCCTCTTCATAAGAGACATTTACAACAGATGAAACACCAGTTCCGTTAGCGATGAGCAAATCATTATTACGACGAGCATTGACGGATGGCGGAGAAATTGCTCCTGCGATAGCATTACCATAAACATTCAATGTGGCCCGAAGATGAGCATCGGTATCAATACTACCCGCTACAGTCGCAGCACTCGCCTGTTGTCCAGCATACACGTTAGCATTAAAGGCGGTTGTAGCACGATTATCAACATTACACTTTTGAAGCATAGCCCCATAACCAGACCCAGCCCCGTGGTTATCTAAAGCCATAAATCTATCATAAGAAATCCCAGGCTTCCAAATCATCTTAGTGTAATTTCCCACATGTTGAAGATTACACAGATACTGACCGCTTCGGCTTCGTAGTTCAATCGTCTTAATCATTGGTAAGCAGTCCATAGGAATTCGGTTATACCTTCCAGCACCGCCACCCCGAGTAGGTGTGTAGGTAAATCGCAACACAGACCTCGCAAGGTTCAAAGGACGAGTAGGAATTTCAAAAGTTGATTCAATTCCACCGACAGTGTTAATTGGCACAATCGCAAGACTTTCGCGGGCAGTAAGTTTGTTAAGCGAATACTTACCGCGGATAAGTTCGCTTTGGCTGTGAGTAAGTTCTCCGCCGTATTGGACAGGCATTTTTGTTTTGTTTTTGAAGTAGTGTAAATTAACTAATTCACCAGAATATATTTATAGAAAAAAATAAATAATTAAAATAAATATCAATCACTTGGATTTCAACAAATTGAAAAATGAATTAAATAAACTAAAATAATTAGTTTCACGATAAACCAATAATGTCATAACTGTTCCCAAACCATTAAGATTTATTGCTTGGTCGTTTTCGTCCGTCAAGTAAAACCTGAATACATTGCTTGAATTAGCGGACAATTTTTTACCATACTCAGACCCGCTTCCATCATAGATAACAGAACCAAAAGGAATTTCGTTTGCAGTGTATATTTCTTGTAGCACATGATTATCACCTTCATTCACCAAATCCGATTGAAGATACAGAGTTTTTTCACCAGTTAAAATAATTACATTTGGCGATTTAATAAAATCATTAGCAAAGAAATATGTTGAGTTTCTATCAAACCCCATTACCTCGTGAATACGGGTATCACCATCAAATATAAACCGCGGTTGAATACCTCCGTTATTTGAAACACTAAATGTTAATTTTCCATCCTCCGCTTCCGTGTTTGTATTGTTGCTTGAGACTACATAAGTATAATCATTCTGACTTTCTGCCGTCAGTATCTCAGATAGTTTATTTTTTAAGTTGTTCATTGTGTAGTTTCCTTCAGGTATCGTAATTAAAGTTTCATACCCGTCTTCGGATAATGTAAAAGTATTGTAAGGACTGGCAACAGAGTAATACGACTTCGGCACATAGATATGAAGAATTTTACAATGTGTGGGATTGTCTAGCCCCTTCATATTGATTTTGTGTGTAAAGTCGCTATCTGCTCCCGTTATTCTATTTGTGTTATTTATGTAATAGATACTACTTGACCTACCCCCTTTGTAATCCATTGTTATATTACACAAATAATATTTCAGATAAATGTATCAAAATTACCATACCCATTCTGTGCTTTTAATTTTTCCGCTTCGTCTTCTTTTCAGTCTGTATAGCCACTAGCAAATTTAAATCGCACTCCTTTTGCTCGCTCTAAAAGAAACCGCATTGAGTGCCATCCGCAAGTATCACTCGTATCAGATTGTTGTTTTACTTGATTGACCTTCATCAATAAATAACTATCTGGGTGGCTTTTATCTATTAGTTGTTTCATTTGTTGTTGAAAGTCTTCAGTCGGTTGATATTCAGCCAAAGGGTCATACACTTCAACACTCCTGTCTTTATCCAGACTTACCCATATTGCAATCCAATGAGACCCCGCTTGTTTGTGATTGTCCAAATTCATAATAAATCCGTATCGCTTTCTGCTTCCGGGCTTCAACTTGTAGATTTCATCACTGGCTATTGCTCCGAGATACCATCCATATTTTTTCATTATGTCGTTGATTTCACTAGTCATTAAACCTTTTCCGACTTTACCAATTCCTACCGCATCTGATTCTGGTTCGGTTTCTGCTTCAGTCATATTTGCTTGCGCATCTTCAGGCTCTTGTATAATAGGTTGTTCTTCTTTATTGACTTGTTCTTCTTTATTGACTTGTTCTTCTTTATTGACTTGTTCTTCTTTATTGTCTTGTTCTTCTTTGTTCTCCTTGGCTTTATCTACTTCTTCTTTCTTTTTTGCTACAGCACCTTCTCTCCATAAATCAAATTCAACCCATGCTTGTTGTGAATTCAACACTTGGTCAGTTATAATTGGACTTTTGTATAGCCATTGTTTTAACATTTCAGAATAGTTTATTTTTCCACCTCTTGATGGTTTTATGTCAGGGATAACATGCCCAATAAATCTTAGTTTTTGGATAATCTTTTCATTAGTAGGTTGCACATTTCGCCGTTTCTTTCTAATAGTCTCAGCAAACATACCATCAATTATTTTTTCCCGTTTTGTTTGTTTATGTTTCTCCTCTTCTTCCGCATCCTTTACAATAACTCCTCTCGTTTTCCTTGGCGGTCGTCCTTTTGGTGGTGGTGGTATCATAGGCGGTGCTACTGGTGCCATTAATAAACCCTGTCTATGTCGTCGTTCTGCCTGTAGTTCCTGAATAAGTCGTTGTTCCTTCTTCTGTTCCATATCATTTTCTTCCTGTCTTTCCTTAATCTCCGCCAGTTGTCTTTTATGTTCCCTATCCATTGTTTCTTTTAGTTCCTTAGCATCGGATTGGATTTTCTTTCTAGCCTATTCTTTTCTTCTTCAGCATCCGCCTGTGCTTTTTTTTCTTTTTGGTCTATCTCATCAATCTTATCGTATTTCTCCTTCTTAAGTTTGTCTAAGTGGTCATTAATGGCGGTTCTAGTATTTTGTTCAATTTCAGATAGGCTTTGGACTTTTCTTAAGTCTTCTTTTCGCTTAGGTGTCCGCTTTGATTTTGGTCTGCTTAAGTATTTCATAAAAAGTTTAACAATTTGAAGTGTGCTCATATCATTCGTCTTTTTACCGAAATTAAGATAATATTTTTTACCCTTGTGGATAATATACGGCTTCCCGCTTTTATTTCTATAAACCCGCGGTGGTCTTAATTTCTGTTTCTTCGCTTTCTTGACGACCATTGTATATTAACAAAAAAATATTTCCTTGATATTTTAGAATTGCGTTTTACTGCCCGAAGGGCGTAATCACTCTACGAGATGGTCGTGCTGTCGCACTCTCACTTATTCTAAAACATCGTTTCTTCTTTTTCCAAAAAATTAACTGGGTTTCGATGTTTGTTGAAGACGTAGTCTGAAACAAATATCTTTTAGAATTTAAGGGCACCTCGTCCTCTCTGCTTACCATACCCCAGTCTTGATGCTACAGCACCAACACTACCAGCGTAAGGAACCCCGACGCTACTTAATGCTCCCGCAGTCCTAGAGATTAACTTATTACCGCGAAGAAATTTATCAACGGCAAAGACCGTTTTCCCAACTTTTTGCCAGTTGATTTTACCACCTGCTTGTCCCTTGCCTCCTTGCTTCTTCTTGCGACCAGTCTTCTTTTTACCTCCAGCCATGTTGGTGCTTGAGTTAATAGTTCGTTTGCCGATTGTTGGAATGACTTCAACACGAGTTGTTTTAACTACCATAAAAGATAGATGAATATATAATACAGAAAAAAAATAATTATTTTTTGATAAATATCATTATTTCATGCGATAAGCAAAATTTTTTCTTAACTCATCATCAACACTTGAGACATAAAGAAAATTAAATCTCTCCTTTGTTGCTTCGTGATACTTTTGAAGAAAGTAATCAAAGTCAAAAGATAGGTCTAAGTGCTTATACACGAGTTCCATTTTGTCCTGAGATTGCCCCGGAAAGATTAATAAATAATCTAACTGCTTAATGGCTTCTGGCCGTAGGTCGTTCAAATACTGACTAGACATAATCACCTTACTTTTATAGTGTCTGTTCTTTTTTAACAAATCACTTACGGACTTGTCTCTTAATCCACTCCCTAAATCATCCAAAACAAAAACAACCTCTGGTGAAATATACTTACTCGGCCTTTCTTTTGCCTCCGCGACACTCTGTTTCTTTTTTTCTTCTTTTCCGAAATAAAGAAATTGTGGTTTCTCTATTTCTTCTTTGTCTTGTTTTACTTCTCCTTCGTGTTGCTCGTCCTGTCTGTTCAGTTTGTCTAACTCATAATCAATGACATTTACACCATCTGATTTAAGAAAGGTATATATTGCCATCGGGTTTCCTCTGTTCTTAAAGTGCTTTACCATTGCTTTATAAATGTAGTCCTTGTGAATTGTTGAAGCAATAATGACAATACGGGTTTTTCTGTCTGTAGTCCGTTTCAGTATTTCAAAGAGTGCTGTCGTCTTACCGCTCTTCTTACGGGCAAGCAAAAATATGTTAGCGTAAGGTTCGTTAAATAATGTATAACCTTTCACCTGTTTATTTCCATCACCCTCTTGTTTTACTGGCTTCACCTTGACATTATTGATTTTTCCCATTGATATTTTAGAATTGCGCTTTACTGCCCGAAGGGCGTAATCACTCTACGAGATGGTCGTGCTGTCGCACTCTCACTTATTCTAAAACATCGTTTTTTTCATTTACGAGAAATTAAATGGTTTTACGATGTTTATGGAAGGGACTTTGTCCCTTTCCAAACCCGCGGGGGTATGGTAGGGGGTGAAACCCCCTCCAAACAAATATCAGCCTAGAAACTCTAGGCATACAACAATTCTTCCCGCTAAATTTCCTGTGTCAATATTTCCGCTGTCAGTTTCAAGGACTTTAAATGTATATTGTCCGTCAGTCCATCCGACAACACCCAAATTATAACTAAGGTTTGAAATGTTTGCTGTGGTGCTGTCCGCAAATGTTCCAATAATTCCAATGCTGTCCATATAAAGAATTCTGGTTTTTGTCTCTGTCTGGTCGTTCATATAGTGGATAAATTTTACATTCATTTTGGTGGGTGTGAATGACATTTGAATATTTTTATTAAATGTTTTGCTTCCTCCAGCAAAATCATTGCTCAGAAAAATAATCCGCTGATATTTATAGTCAGCCATGATGTCCTCTATATTAGTGCTAATAAACTTTTTATTAATTAATATTTCTGCTCGGACTGCCTGCGACTTTTACTCACGGGTCAGTGAGAAAAAAAATGAGAGTTGTGCTTATTGTATTCAGAAAGGAATAGAAACAAAATTTAAATGTGTGTATAAGCCTATGAGTGATTGGTGTGTTAGTTTTGATGAAGCCATTCCTTTAATTTGCTCAAATGATGCTATGTGGTATAAAACTCAAGTATATGAATGTTCATTTCTTTGATATTTGAGAATTGCGCTTCGTGCTACGCACTCTCGCTATGGATTCAACTTGTTGAATCTATAATCTCAAACATCGTTTTTATACTTTAATGGTGGACGATGTTTTACGAAGGCACAAAGTGCATGAGTAAAATATCATTTCTTACTTGAAGAAGGTGATGGAAGGCAAATGCCAATCAATAGTGTTAGGATTCCGACATAAGTATTAGCAACCTCACAAGGTAAGTTCTTTTCAGATAACCTCACGATACAAAGGGCTATAATGGCAAATAATGATACCCATTTGAAATAAGTATTTAATAAGTCGGCTGTCGGTTGGTCTGTTTTTTATACAACAACAATTCCAGTTATCTTCCAATTCGTGCTCTACTTTTTTTTCCTCAGTCTTTAGTTCTACTTCAAGAACACGAGACTTTTAATTCTGGAGTTAGTTCGCCATCCATATCCATAATAGGTGGTGGTCTGTGAAGTCTAGTTGTATTATTTGACATTATCAATAACGGACACTCTGATTTCTGCTAATTGATTTGCTTGGTCTTGTAGTATATTCATGAGATTATTATTTTGTTTTTCTAAATTAACTGCCTTTTCTGATAATTGTTGAACGGCCTTAATTAACGGGGCTATAAACTCGGAATAACCTATACCATAACCGACATCGCCACTATCAATACATTTAACATCTTCTGGATTAACACTCACACCTTTCAATTCACATTCCTTTCTTTGCTTTGGACACGGAACCATAATTGTTTCTTTTATAAAACCGCCAAAATCTAGCATATCCATTTCTGTTAGTATCTCTTCTAATTCCTGTGCTATTAAGCCAGTCCTACATTTCTTTTTGTCATCAATCATACGATAGCAAACTGGATTTAACTTATTAATAAAATCTAAGCCTAGACATTCCTTTATATATTCTTTTTTTCTCCTGTCTGAATATTGAATTGGATTAGACAATACCCATAATTGTCAATCGCTTGCTTTCAAAGACATTAAAGCAGTATTTGAACTATTCTCCCATATGAACCCACTCGTTGAAGAATTATTCACTCTAAATCTAATAGCATAAGAAGTTAATCCTCCGCCTACTCCTCCTGCTGGTGCTGTTCCTCCGCTTAGTGATTTATTTGCTCCAGACTGAGACATATAAATCCCCCAGTTTGGATCGGCAACATCCCATACAAATATTCCTCTCGCATTCGTCCCGTCTGTTTGTCCTTGAATTCCTATTTTCGCTCCATTATTAGTTGTGGTTGTTAGCACCCCAGAGTATGTAATCCCCGCACTAGCCGTTATTAATCCTTTCGTCCATAAAGTCCCGTTTGCCCCATTTAATGACATTAATAATTGATCTGACGAATTCTCCCATATAAAACCATCAGTGGAAACATTGCTCACTCTAAATCTAACGGCAAAAGAAGTGAAATCATTGCCTGCAACCGCAGACCCTCCTGCTAGACTTCTGGTATTTGCACCTCCCCCATTTGATGCCATATAAATACCATAATTTGTATTGCCAGTGTCCCACAAAAATATTCCTCTTGTATTACCACCATTTGTGTTTCCTTGTATAACTATGCTAGAACCTCCAGTTGCGGTTAATAATCCACTCGCTGTTAGTGTCGTCGTTGATATCCCCGCGGTTGAAGTAATTGTAGTTCCCGTTATTGTTCCACCATTTGTTATATTGTTTGAGTTCATATCCAAAGCACCATAAAACCGCATACCGCCAGCATTGTTAAAACGGACAATGTCAGACGAAGCACTTTTATTATCCAAAAGTTTTGAAATATAAAGTCCCGCCCCTTTTACATCAAATGCTACATTCGTAAATACATAACCTCGTTGGTTTGCGGTTCCACTTGTAGCAGTATTTAGAGTAAATAAGAAATACTGATAATCTCCTGATGTCTGTGAAAAGAATATATCTCCTCCATTTTGGTTTAATATCCTCGCCCCATTATATGTTATATTTCCGCCATTAGTGATAGTTTGATTATTAAAATCTGCATTGTTCGTTAAAGTTAGATATTTTATCACAGTGCTCGCCCCATTAAATGTTTTGCTTCCTGTTATTGTTTGGTCTGTTGTTAGTTTTACATTTTGCCCGTCCAATGTGTCCGCATACCCTTTTGTCGCTCCGTCCGTTGCTAATGTCGGAGTTCCAAGGTTGGCTATTTTGCTACTATTACAATCTAACCCCGAAGCATTTACCCAACCGACTATCGTCCCGTCAATAATAAAACTTATTTTTTTCGCAGAAATTTCAAAGTTGTAATATGTTGCAGTTTTCATATCCAAACTAGCAATTGACCCAATATTACTGGTAGAATTGAAAACGATAAATGTGCCCTTTGTTGTTGAATTGATTGAATTTCCCGTTATTTCAACACCACTGCTATATGTCTTAATTCCTGCTATGGTTTGGTTAGCAGTTAGTTTTACATTTTGCCCGTCTAATGTATCCACAGAACTTTTATTTGCTCCGTCCGTTGTTGCTGATGGTGTGGCTAAGTTTGTTATTTTGTTGTTATTCAAAGATAGTGTAGTGCCAGTTGCGGATATAATTACATTATCACCAGAATATAACTCTACATACGAACCGGTTATTTGTATCGGATACCAAGTCGCTGTTGCTGTCTTTTGTGCGGCAATCATTCCTATTTTTGTATCAAAGGCTATGCCGATGCCATCAAAAGTTGTAGGGTTGGACGAACCACTTACTTCTAAAGTTGATGTAAATTTTTTATTTCCTGCTATGGTTTGGTCTCCTGTTAGTTTAACGACAGAAGTGTCAAGAGTAGAAACATCCACACCATCAACCAAATTAACATTTGTTATGCTTTGGCTTTTCATATCAATACCCGCACTAGCATTTATTATACTGCTAAATGTTTTGGTTCCTGCTATGGTTTGGTCTCCTGTTAGTTTAACCACCGAACCATCAACTGCGAGATTAGTGAGATTAATTCCATTATACGTAGAAGCCCCCGAAATAGCATAACCATTCATATTTAGTCCTCCCGTCATACTAGCAGTTCCGTCTAATCAAAGAAAGGGTGGTGTGGTGTTTCTCCATTGCCCCGTGCTATACATAATCAGTTGGTTATCTGCTGGAAAGCCTGATATTGTCACATCGCTATGTGTGTCTATACTTCCAGATGCTGTCACCTTATTATTATTATCATTATGCTCAAATATCCATTCATCAACACCTTTGTCATTTAGTAAATTAACTCCTGTTATATTCTTCATTCCCATACTAATATTACCTGTTTCATCAACATTTATCGGAAATGTTTTATTGACCCAGTTTATTGAGTTATATGTTAGATATTAACTATTCATCGCCACTGGTGTTGTTATAACCACATCTGAAAGTGTATCAATTGAACCAAGGGCAGTATTCTTCCATTTACCTTCTACATCATTATATGTTAAGTATTGCCCGACCGTTGGAGCGGATATGTTTGTGTCTATCAAATTGTATAAACTGGTTTGGTGCGGATTGGAAGTATTAGAGCGGTGTTGAGTTGAGGCTTTGACTTCGTCATTATCCCTTACTCGTTGCTCTGTGTAGTATAAACGGCTTCCTTCTTTGATATCCGTAGTTGATTTTAAAGCGAGACGTGTGTCAAAGCGGTTATCAGTCCAATAATAATTAAGTCCTTCTTTTAGGTCAGTTGTTGATTTTAAAGCGAGCCGTGTATCAAAGCGGTTATCAGTCCAATAATAATTAAGTCCTTCTTTAATGTCCGCGGTGCTTTTGGTAGCCAGTCGTGTATCAAATCGGTCGTCAGTGTAATAAAGATTTATTGGGTCAGCATCTTCTGGAACTCTGTCTGTATTCAGACCTGTATTCAGACCGACTATGTTTGTGTTGGTTAAGTCTAAGTTAAGTATGTTTAGACTATCAACAGCCAACTCATTCAAGCCAAGTAATGATTTATATTGCGACATAGATATTTTAGAATTGCGCTTTACTGCCCGAAGGGCGTAATCACTCTACGAGATGGTCGTGCTGACGCACTCTCGCTATGGATTCAACTTGTTGAATCTATATTCTAAAACATCGGAAAAAATTTTAAGAAAAAATTAATTGGAAACGATGTTTTGTGATGACGAAGTCAGAACAAAATATCAATTATATAATTAAATATTTTAATTTTTTTTGTTAAATTATACTAACAAAAAATATAACTATCTAGCGTAGCATCAATCATCTGTAATCAATGCCGTCAAAGGAAGCATCAAAGGAAAACTGGAAGAAAGCAGTTCAAGCAAATAGAGAAAATGCTGAACGGCGAAAGGACGAATGGGCTCGTGAAAGGCTTCGTAAAAAAGGAGAATTAAAAGAAGCATCAGTGGAAGAACTTATTGAGACTGATGCTGAAGTTAGTGTTGCGAAAGAGATACTTAAAAATCCTGAGATTGAGGATGAATCAAGCGAAAGCGATAGCGAAATTGATATGTCTGAGGTTATTGCAAATCATATGCTTAGAAAGATAAAAAAGAATGCCAAAAAGCCCAAGAAGAAAAACACAAAGAAATCACCACAACCCAAGAAGCCAGAGAATGACAGCGAAGAAGAAGAAGAAAGTGAGAGTGAAGAAAGCGAAGATTATGAACCAACAGGCGGAAAACAACGAGGCGGTAAAAAACGAAGCGAAAAAATATCAGTTAATGTATATAACAATACACCAAAGAATAAAGAAAAAAGTAAGGAAGCAGATAAGATATTTTTGAAATTCTAATGATATTTTGTTCTGACTTCGTCATCACAAAACATCGTCTGCGATTAAATAAAAATTAAAATAAAAAACGATGTTTAGAATAAGCGAGAGTGCGTAGCACAAAGCGCAATTCTAAAATATCAATGGAAGAAAAGACAAAAACTGCCCAAGAATTATTTCGTCAGACTAAACCGAGGACTAGAGGAACAACAATATGGGCGGACAAAGTATTGGATATGGTCAATATTGATTTAATGGATATGAGTAAGGTTGCTACAAAAAATAAAAATTATAATTTTGCCCTTATTTGGATTGATATTCATAGTCGCTATGCTTACGCAATACCTATAAAGAATAAATTTTCTACCACAGCTTTAGATGCACTCAAGAAATTACCAAAGCCAAAAGCATACATATCAGACAATGGCGGTGAGTTTAAAGGTGCAGTTGGTGAGTGGATGAGAAATAATGGAATTGAACAATTTATGGTTGAAGTAGGTGATCATAATTCGTTAGGTATTGTTGATAGATTTGTTAGAACACTTAGAGAAAGATTACATGTATTATGGGCTTTTAATCGTAATTTTGATTGGATAAGTTATATTGAAGATGTTGTTTATTATTATAACAAGAAAGAACATTCAGCGATTAAGGCGGCACCAATTGATGTGTTTAAAGGAAATGATATAAGCCAACAACATAGATATGTTGATAAATATTTATTTAGTTTCAAAGAAGGAGACAGAGTTAGAAAGTTGAACAAGAAACATATTTTAGAAAAGGGAGGAAAGACATGGAGCAAGCAAATCTACACTGTCAAAGCCCGTAAGGGATACCGGATTGTATTAACAAATGATGATGTTGTACCACGACGTCATTTATTAAAGACTGACGCTACCGACGATCCGGAAGAGACAGATATTAATAAAGAACTAAAGCAACTAACTAAAGAAAAGCAAACAAAGCATTTACTTAAAAGAGAGGAGATAGACTCCGCCAACATTAGAACTTCTTCACGACAAAGGAAGAAAAAAGAAATAATGGATTTGTAGTATTATTATTTCTTTGAGTGATAGTCTGCAAACTTGGAATACACAGGGACCTTTGTGTGTATGTAGTACCCCTTCACTGCAGGCCAAGAATGAAACACTCTGATAACATTCTTTGAATCGATTGTGACAAAATAAACTTTAGCCTCTCCGGGACTCTTCATGAATTTCGCCTCGACTCTGTTATTCCCCTGCTTAGAGAAAACAATATCTGGTTTCTTGTTATCAGCAACGAACTCTACGAAGCACTTACTTTCTTCGCGGTACTTTAGTGGAGACAGCACTTGGGCTTCGTATAGTTGTATCGCACTAAGAGCACTCGAAACATCCTCCTCTTCGTCTTCATGGAGTGGACGTTTCTCGTCTGGAGTGGTAGGCTCAGGGGTTGGCTCTGCGGTTGGCTCTGCGATTGGCTCTGCGGTTGGCTTCTTCTTAGGAGGCATGGTGCCTGCCACACACCAAAAAGCACAAAAAAACATGTGTGGGCAGTGCCTTGAAGCCGTTTTTTTTTCGTAAATAAATAATTTTGTTGCCTAGTAATAAGTGTGCTTTTTATGTTGTTGTGAAATGTGTGTCATGTTCATTGATGATAAGTGGGCAGGTAGGCAGACAGCACAGATCACACAACTATTTTTTTACTCCACTCGGGCTCTCAATTCATTAACATACAATTTATATTTAACTATCACTTCATCAAATGTATCACCTTTTTCAATTAAATTACGTGCAAAATTTTCCTCTTGGCGAGACATTGGAAATTTATTTTTTTCTAACCACTTTTCCAAAAATGCTATTTCTTTATTAGTCTCTTTTTCCTTTCTAAGTCTCTGTCTCTTAACTTTTCTCTCCTCTTCAATTCGTCTTTTGTCTTGTTTTAGTTCCTCATCTCTCTCATAAACTGCTTCCAGTCTTGATTCAACATCGCAAAGTTCTTGTTTCAATAATCTTATTTTTTTGGACAAGTTTTTTTTCTTAGTTTCCAAAAATATTTTGTCCTTTTTTGTTGTCTTATTTGTCTTGTCAGAATAATAATCAATCCAATTATTTTCTTCTCTTTCTATTTCAAACTCACTTTCGCTAGAAATTTCATTATCCTCTTTGGCTTCATCATCAACAAAGTTGCTCATCTCTTCAAGAAGAACTGCGAGACAGAAAAGTGCTCGGGGAGCCAAGAATTCTTTGGTTCTCAGATCACTTTGCGCAAAAAAAAACATGTGATAACATTGCGCAAGGAAAAAAACGAAACCGAAGCAAGCACTACGCAAAAAATTTATTTGTTCTCTGTCTTGGTTATGGGTGGTGAAATTAGTAAGTTGGTGGTGTCGTCCGTCATTGTCGGCGGTTCAACTCCCACTGCTTACTCTTAAACCACTCTTTGCCAGATGCCTTTTTTTTTCTTTTTTTCTCTTTTTTTTTTTGTAAATTCCTTTTTTCTGATATTTTGTTCTGGCGTTGCCATCACAAAACATCGTTTTTTTTTTGCTTTAATGGCATTCGATGTTTTATGAAGGCCCAAAGGGCATGAATAAAATATCATTAGTATCCGTATGGTAATGTCGTGATCTGGTTTTCTTTTAGAGGTTGAATTACTCTTTTAGTGTAAGTAAATGAAAATATCTTTTGTAAATGCTCTGACGTAATTGTTTTTGTCTTTTTGTTTCTTGTTATTTTGCTGTTGGTGTGTATGATTACATTTCCAGCCTCTGCTACATTCTTTGCTATACACTTTTCTCCTTTTGTTTCTAGTAGGTCTTCTAATTCTTCATATGCCTTTTTAGATAGTTCAGTGTCTTGTACTTTCAATCCATTGCTTATGATACTAAACATATTAACCAAGTTCAATTTTTTACAAGTCTCGTAATTCATTGAAAATCCTTTTAATTTCATTTTGGTTGTTCCATCATTTAGTATGTAGCCGTATGATTTAGGTCCTGCTCCAATAAATGTGGTTATCTTTCTGCTTACCTTCGTCTTTTTGTCTATCAATTCGTCTGTCCATTGTCCCAATAAATCACCAGTCGGTATTGTTGTCTGTCCTTCTTTCTCATCTACGGAATAAATTACGCTGTCTGTGTCGTGATATAACACTCTATTACCTAATCTGTCCATCATATCATACAATCTCATTTGCGCATGTGCTGTTGTAAATAGTGCTACACAGATATTTGTATTGTAGGGGTCAGATACTTTTTCAGGGTGTAGGTTGTAAGATAGTTCTAGGCATTCTTTGTTTATCATATTGATAGATACTTCATTTATCTTCTTGTCATTTAGTATTTTGAATAGTTCGGCTTCACTCCTTATGATTTTTGTTTGTGTCTTGTTGTTTTGTTGTCCAAATTTTCCCCATAGTGAGTTAAGACATAGTTTCGCTACTGCCCTTCTTCCTTCATTCTTTTCAATCTTGCTTTTGTCCAATTTGATTTTCATTTTTTCTTCATAGTCCTTAATGTAATTGTCTTTGTCTTCTTCTGTAATGACATTTGATGGATAGCCACTTGATTCCTGTTTCACTCTTAGAAAGGTCTTAATATATTCTTTGAATAGTTCAGTTGTCTGTTCATTCCAATGCCATAATTCATAAGTTTTAATAAGTCTGTATCCTTTTTGTATGGCTTTGTAAATAAGTGGTGGTGTCGCCCATGTGCCTGTCAGTATTCTCTCTTCGTCTGTGTGTTGGCATTTGTCTTGTAATCCTTCCTTTCCACATTTATTACAAGATAATACATCATCTTTCCTCTATCTTGACATGGTAGAACAGGATGAATTAGTCCTCTAGGCGGAAGTATTTTTATTTTTGCTACACCAAATGCTGTTTTATTATTCAACATATCATAGGCCTCTTTTCCTCTTATTGTTTGGTGATGTTTCACAGGATAGGGGTCATAGTACATGACAGTCGGATAGAGAGAGCACACATCTATATACTTTGCATACTGATATTCACTCATAGATTTCCAGTATAGAGATAGAGCATTCGTCCTTCCACCAAACATAGCATGTCGTGGATTGATTGCTTCTTGCTCAATTAATGTCTCTTCTATTTCTCCTTTGAATTCTTCCTTTGTTCGTATTCTGTTTCATTGACACCCCCATATTGTTATTAATTGACTAACTTCCGGATGTTGCTTGATTAAAGTTTCGCGTAGTTTAGTTTCTTTGTATAGTTGTCCAAATGTTTTATTCACAGACCTTTCTCTGTTTAGTTCATTTCCATTGAAACACTCAGGACACCCATGCCAATAACAACCATGGAACTCATATGCAGTTTTTGTCTTTTCGTCATATCCGTCTAAGTAGGCTTTCACACCTTTGGGTAAGTTTAGTATTTTTTCTTTACCATTTAGACCATGTTGAATTTTAGCATTGTCCTTTTTTTCTCTGTATGCTAACCACTCCACACACATACGACTTGTTTTTGCTTTGTCTGTTCTGTTTGTCGGTATAACTGCTATGCTGTCCTCAGGCATGTAGTTTGCTTTGAATAGTGCCATACATGTAGAGGCAATAGTTGTGTATTGAAATGGATCAATTCCGAACTCCATAAATTGTTCCCTAAACTCAATACACCCCCGTCTTAGTATATCTACATCACTATGACAATATTCAATCATTTCTTTATTGAAATCAAATACTTTGTCTTTTTGCTCCCCATACCATTTTATGAAATCATCTCTTTTATTCTTTGAGAATGAGTTATATCCGTAATCGTCCATGTCTGGTATTTTGCCTATGTATGTTTGATTGTCTGTTTTATTAAAGAAGTGAGGAAAGTATCCTTTTTTCAATTCAGTAAGTCCAAATGTGTCAGGAAAGTCAGATAGAGGCATAGTTAGAAATGATAAACTATCTATAAATCTAATCTGTTCTTTCCCATTACAAATAGACATCATCATTATTTTACCACCTTCATATATCACAAATGGAGTTATTCCTTTTTCAATCAACCATTTCAATACAAATTGACAATCATATCCCCGTGCATTATGTGCTATGAATGTATAACCCTTATGTTTTACACCCAATGACCACTCGCAGAATTGTTCAATGTTTTTATGTATGATTGGTGTGCTGTCGTCGAAATATTGACTTTCAGAATGATTGATAATATGTGTTCCTGTCTCTTGATTTGCTTCAAAATCAAAGAATACATATTTGGTTGATGGTTCATGTATCACTTTTTTCTTTAACTCACATTGGTGTGATAGAGGTTGTAGTTCTTTGCAGTTCCTACATTTTTCATATCCACATTTATGTTCTCCTTTGTAAGTCTTAGCACAAGTGATACATTTTTTCTTTGTGTCGCATAACTTATTTTGTTTATGATTATTGAAACATTCATCATTCGGAAACTTTCTATTACACTCATTACACATTTTCCATTTTGAAATATTGTCATATCCTTTACATCCATCGGTTAAACATATATTACATTTGAATTCACATGCGTGATTATGTTCGTACCCCCTCATACATTTCTCGCAAAAGTTTCGTTTTGATAAGAATGCTTTCATGCTTGTTATGGTGTCGTAATGGTTCATTGTTTTTAGTATGTATATGTTCCTTTTGTCCTTCATCTCAGTCTTATAAACTATTTTGTCTGGATATTCAACAATAACAATGTTGTAGTCAATGTGCTTAGCAAACTCACTAATTTCAGAAAGCCCACATAAATCTTTCATGACACCAGCCTCCTCGTGCAGTTTGTTTGCCAGTTCGTCTTGGATTCTGCGTCCTTTTCTGATTTGCTCGTATTTTGTGTGTTCCTCAATCTTTGCTTTCGCTACAACGATTGCCCTTGCCAAACATATGTTGTCGTCATTGTTTATTCGTATTACACCTTTCTTTTTATACATGTCTGTTTCTGTTATTGCTTTCAATCTTGCTCCTCCTTCTGGCATCCTTACACCCACAAAATTGAAATCAATAAGTTCCATTGTTGCTCCTTCTTCGTCCATATAGTTTTCGTCGTTTGATTGCAGTATAGATTCTAATCTAGTCAGTATATCTTCCAAATTGAAATCTTTTACTTTAATTAATTTTTGGTTTTGTACATTCCAAGTTGAAGGAATAGCGCTAATACGTATTTGTATTAAGTCATTGTCTTTGTAAAGTGTTTTAAAGTCTTCAATTATAGATCCTATCATACCTATGATACCCTCTAATGGAAACTTTTTCACTTTTTGAGACATTGATTTACTTAATTTAATAGTATATACCGATTGCCCCACAGGTAGTTTGTGTTCAGTGTCAATCCTTATTAGTTTATAGCCATTGAACTCAATTACTTGTGGTTCAACATATTTTCTTTCCCTTTGTTTTCGCTCAGGTTCAGAATAAAACCTTTCAGGGTCAGATAGTGCTCCCCTTGTCGTTGTTATGTCATAAAACCTAGTTCCGTTCGGCTTTTTAACACATAACTTGTTTTGCCTTATCTGATATGTTATTTTTGCTTCCACCAACTTGTCCAAGTTCCATGTGTGTCCGCCATAGTCGATGGTGTTCGCCATATATTTATTGGAATATATTTTTTCCAAAAATATTTTTATTTTATATAAATATATATATATATATATATATATATATATATATATATATATATATATAATATTATCTTATCTTTAATATGAAATTTAATTTTTTCAGGTCTCAATTTTCACCGACAATATTCTGGAGTCTAATAAGGTCAGCCTTGGTTTTTCTCTTTTCTCTTTTGATTTTCTCAGTATGTCTGCATTGTTTTTTTGATAATATTCTTTTGCTCTCATAAGTGCTTTCTCTTTATTTCTTCTTTGATACTCTCTCATACGTTCAGCGTGTTTTGCCCTTGCATCCTCCGCAGTATATGTCGGATGTCTACCCATTTATATTATATATAATATATTTTTTATTATATTTAAATAGAAATTATTTTTGTTTTAAAACATAAAGTTGGTGCTTCAATGAAGCCTCATGA
>WBZZ01003112.1:182500-187500 GCA_019918135.1 Paulinella micropora | reverse complement strand
CCTCACGGGTGAGACGATGGAGGCGCATGTGCAGAAATGCATCAGCCATTGACAGAGAAGCACTATTATTATTATTATTATTACTATTATTGGACACCGTGATAGCCCAGTGGTCAAGTTCTACCATCTGGGCCCTGTCGCCAGTTCGATTCCCGTCGGTGCCACCAGTATTTTCATTGAACATACCGGTCCGTCTGGAAGTGTTGGAACTGCCCGTGCGGGGGTGTCATTAGAGCCTATCGTCAATTCTTCGTACTCCCCTCACGGGTGAGACGATGGAGGCGCATGTGCAGATTTGCATCAGCCATTGACAGAGAAGCACTATTATTATTATTATTATTATTATTATTATTATTATTATTATTATTATTATTATTATTATTATTATTATCCCTGAAAGGTGTTGGAGAAGGGGGTAGGGGGTTTGGGGGTAGGGGGGAAATGAAAATTGTATACGTCACCCCCACCCACCCACCCACCCCCCCACCATTTCCGCACCCCTATCCTATAAATCATTGTTTGTGGGAACCAGGAGAAGTTGGGATCTCATATTGGCAGGGTGGCTAGCCCCAGACTGAATCTTGATGCTGATATGATTTTTTTGGAATTGCCGCAAATATTTGCGTTAGGGCAGTGTCCTGCATGCCAAAATTCCTTGTTTTTTGGCCTATATTTGCACCCCCTGTCCCTATAAATCATGGTTTGTGTGAACCAGAAGTAGTTGGGAGCTCATATTGGCAGGGTAGCTAGACCCAGACTCAATGTTTATGCTGTTATGAATTCTTTGGAATTTGCGCAAATATTTGCGTAAGGGGAGTGTCCTGAATGCCAAAATTCCTTGTTTTTTTGGCCTTTTTTTGCACCCCCCCAATCCCTATAAATCATGGTTTGTGGGAACCAGGAGGAGTTAGGAGCTCAGATGGCAGGGTGACTAGCCCCAGACTCGATGTTGATGCTGATGTAATTTTTTTGGAATTCACGCAAATATTTGCGTTAGGGGAGTGTCCTGAATGCCAAAATTCCTTGTTTTTTAGCAGTACTTGCCGGTGCCTCCGGCAATTGAACGTACCCTGTCGACGGGGCAGGGGGGTTCGGGGGGCCCTCCCCCGGGAACCCCAGCCCTGTGATTGTACGTACCCGTTCTGGTCGCGGGTGGCACCCACACCAGAAAATTGAGGTCTTGTGCCACCAGGCACCCTCCGGCCATTGAACGTACCCTGTCGACGGGAAAGGGGGGTGTCCGGGCGGCCCTTCCCAGGGAACCCCAGCCCGGCGATTGTACGTACCCGTTTTGGTCGCGGGTGGCACCCACACCAGAAAATTGAGGTCTTGTGCCACCAGGCGCCGTTTGCGTACACCTGAGGGAGTTTGAGGCTGATGTTTGGTGTACCCGACACCTCTTGGTGCGTCTCTTCGGAGATAAAAAAGTTTTGGTGGCGGGTGGCACAAAAACCAGAAATTTTAGGTTTTTGTGCCACCAGAGCTTACACTTGCGTTCTGCTGGTAGCTCCGGCAATGGAACGTACCCTGTCGACGGGAAAGGGGGGGGGCTCTCTCCCCGGGACCCCAGCCGGAGTGTGTGTGTGTGTGGGGGGGGGGGGGGGGGGGGGGGGGGGATGCGCGAAGCGCACCGCAAACCATCTTTTCAGGTGTTGGCGCAGCCCCTAGTTATTATTATTATCATTATTATTATCATTATTATTATCATTATTCAGCCCAATGGCCTCAAGGCGTTAAACTGTGACGCCAACTCATAACCCTTTGGTGGTAGATGCTGGGGAGGAGGGTCGTTGCGCGCGTAAAAGATCTTAAACTCCGCATATGCTGGTTGATAGCCCAGGACCCAGCAGACACCAGATTGTTATGGGTGGGGTTTCGAGGCAGCTCTAGCAACCGCGCTTGGTGTATGCACTTGCACATTCGGTGACGTCTTGCAAGAGGTTGCTGGGACTGCGGAATAACCTCGGCTTAGTGCAGTCTTGCCCTCAGGAGCTCCATCGGTGGCCCCGATCATCAGGCGAGAGACTGACACGGGGGGGTGGAGGACCTCGAACAAGGGTATTGGAGGCTTATGTCCGTTGAGGATATGCCATTAGCTGCATCAGTACGCCTCAGATATAGTAGATATAGTATTATCATTATTATTATTATCATTATTATTATTATTATTATTTTATTATTATTATTATTATTATTATTATTATTATTATTATTATTATTATTATTATTATTAGGGAGTACATAGGCCATCGGTCCTTTCCATGGGCTGATTGGTATAAAGCTCCTAGAGTAATGTTCTATGCCGTCACTTCCTTTATTCCACCGATTGGTGTGGAGACTTTCCTTATGGAATGGAGGACTGGATGCACATGGCCTTTTGGCTCAGCAATTGGCAGGAGATACACTATTATTATTATTATTATTATTTACCATCTGGGCCCTGTCGCCAGTTCGATTCCCGTCGGTGCCACCAGTATTTTCATTGAACTTACCGGTCCGTCTGGAAGTGTTGGAACTACCCTTGCGGGGGTGTCATTAGAGCCTATCGTCAATTTCTTCGTACTCCCCTCACGGGTGAGACGATGGAGGCGCATGTGCAGATTTGCATCAGCCATTGACAGAGAAGCACTATTATTATTATTATTATTATTATTATTATTATTATTATTATTATTATTTGGACACCGTGATAGCTCAGTGGTCAAGTTCTACCATCTGGGCCCTGTCGCCAGTTCGATTCCCGTCGGTGCCAACAGTATTTTCATTGAACATACCGGTCCGTCTGGACCAGTATTTTCATTGAACATACCGGTCCGTATGGAAGTGTTGGAACTGCCCTTGCGGGGGTGTCATTAGAGCCTATCGTCAATTCTTCGTACTCCCCTCACGGGTGAGACGATGGAGGCGCATGTGCAGAAATGCATCAGCCATTGACAGAGAAGCACTATTATTATTATTATTATTACTATTATTGGACACCGTGATAGCCCAGTGGTCAAGTTCTACCATCTGGGCCCTGTCGCCAGTTCGATTCCCGTCGGTGCCACCAGTATTTTCATTGAACATACCGGTCCGTCTGGAAGTGTTGGAACTGCCCGTGCGGGGGTGTCATTAGAGCCTATCGTCAATTCTTCGTACTCCCCTCACGGGTGAGACGATGGAGGCGCATGTGCAGATTTGCATCAGCCATTGACAGAGAAGCACTATTATTATTATTATTATTATTATTATTATTATTATTATTATTATTATTATTATTATTATTATTATTATTATCCCTGAAAGGTGTTGGAGAAGGGGGTAGGGGGTTTGGGGGTAGGGGGGAAATGAAAATTGTATACGTCACCCCCACCCACCCACCCACCCCCCCACCATTTCCGCACCCCTATCCTATAAATCATTGTTTGTGGGAACCAGGAGAAGTTGGGATCTCATATTGGCAGGGTGGCTAGCCCCAGACTGAATCTTGATGCTGATATGATTTTTTTTGGAATTGCCGCAAATATTTGCGTTAGGGCAGTGTCCTGCATGCCAAAATTCCTTGTTTTTTGGCCTATATTTGCACCCCCTGTCCCTATAAATCATGGTTTGTGTGAACCAGAAGTAGTTGGGAGCTCATATTGGCAGGGTAGCTAGACCCAGACTCAATGTTTATGCTGTTATGAATTCTTTGGAATTTGCGCAAATATTTGCGTAAGGGGAGTGTCCTGAATGCCAAAATTCCTTGTTTTTTTGGCCTTTTTTTGCACCCCCCCAATCCCTATAAATCATGGTTTGTGGGAACCAGGAGGAGTTAGGAGCTCAGATGGCAGGGTGACTAGCCCCAGACTCGATGTTGATGCTGATGTAATTTTTTTGGAATTCACGCAAATATTTGCGTTAGGGGAGTGTCCTGAATGCCAAAATTCCTTGTTTTTTAGCAGTACTTGCCGGTGCCTCCGGCAATTGAACGTACCCTGTCGACGGGGCAGGGGGGGTTCGGGGGGCCCTCCCCCCGGGAACCCCAGCCCTGTGATTGTACGTACCCGTTCTGGTCGCGGGTGGCACCCACACCAGAAAATTGAGGTCTTGTGCCACCAGGCACCCTCCGGCCATTGAACGTACCCTGTCGACGGGAAAGGGGGGTGTCCGGGCGGCCCTTCCCAGGGAACCCCAGCCCGGCGATTGTACGTACCCGTTTTGGTCGCGGGTGGCACCCACACCAGAAAATTGAGGTCTTGTGCCACCAGGCGCCGTTTGCGTACACCTGAGGGAGTTTGAGGCTGATGTTTGGTGTACCCGACACCTCTTGGTGCGTCTCTTCGGAGATAAAAAAGTTTTGGTGGCGGGTGGCACAAAAACCAGAAATTTTAGGTTTTTGTGCCACCAGAGCTTACACTTGCGTTCTGCTGGTAGCTCCGGCAATGGAACGTACCCTGTCGACGGGAAAGGGGGGGGGCTCTCTCCCCGGGACCCCAGCCGGAGTGTGTGTGTGTGTGGGGGGGGGGGGGGGGGGGGGGGGGGGGGGGATGCGCGAAGCGCACCGCAAACCATCTTTTCAGGTGTTGGCGCAGCCCCTAGTTATTATTATTATCATTATTATTATCATTATTATTATCATTATTCAGCCCAATGGCCTCAAGGCGTTAAACTGTGACGCCAACTCATAACCCTTTGGTGGTAGATGCTGGGGAGGAGGGTCGTTGCGCGCGTAAAAGATCTTAAACTCCGCATATGCTGGTTGATAGCCCAGGACCCAGCAGACACCAGATTGTTATGGGTGGGGTTTCGAGGCAGCTCTAGCAACCGCGCTTGGTGTATGCACTTGCACATTCGGTGACGTCTTGCAAGAGGTTGCTGGGACTGCGGAATAACCTCGGCTTAGTGCAGTCTTGCCCTCAGGAGCTCCATCGGTGGCCCCGATCATCAGGCGAGAGACTGACACGGGGGGGTGGAGGACCTCGAACAAGGGTATTGGAGGCTTATGTCCGTTGAGGATATGCCATTAGCTGCATCAGTAC
>WBZZ01003112.1:142500-147500 GCA_019918135.1 Paulinella micropora | reverse complement strand
TTTTTTCGGAGTACTTGCCGGTACCTCCGTCAATTGAACGTACCCTATCGACGGGGCAGGGGGGGTCCGGGGGGCCTCCCCCCGGCAACCCAAGCCCGGCGATTGTACTTACTGTTTTGGTCGCGGGTGGCACCCAAACCAGAAAATTGAGGTCTTGTGCCACCAGGCGCCCTCCGGCAATTGAACGTACCCTGTCGACGGGAAATGGGGGGGGGGGGGGGGGGGGGGGGTGCGCGACGAAGCGCCCCGTAAACCATCCTTTCAGGTGTTGGCGCAGCCCCTAATTATCATTATTATTATTATTAATATTATTATTATTATTATTATTATTATTATTATTATTATTATTATTATTGTGGCACCGCGATAGCCCAGTGGTTAAGGTCTACCATCTGGGACCTGTCGCCAGTTCGATTCCCGTCGGTGCCAGTATTTTCAAAGGATATTTCTTTGAAAGTATTGGTCTGTCTGGAAGGCTTGGAGCTGCCTTGCGGGGGTGTCAGTAGAGCCTATCAAATCTTCGTACTCCCCTCGCGGGTGAGACGATGGAGGCACATGTGCAGAAATGCATTCGCCATTGACAGAGAAGCACTATTATTATTATTATTATTATTATTATTATTATTATTATCATTATTATTATCATTATTATTATCATTATTCAGCCCAATGGCCTCAAGGCGTTAAACTGTGACGCCAACTCATAACCCTTTGGTGGTAGATGCTGGGGAGGAGGGTCGTTGCGCGCGTAAAAGATCTTAAACTCCGCATATGCTGGTTGATAGCCCAGGACCCAGCAGACACCAGATTGTTATGGGTGGGGTTTCGAGGCAGCTCTAGCAACCGCGCTTGGTGTATGCACTTGCACATTCGGTGACGTCTTGCAAGAGGTTGCTGGGACTGCGGAATAACCTCGGCTTAGTGCAGTCTTGCCCTCAGGAGCTCCATCGGTGGCCCCGATCATCAGGCGAGAGACTGACACGGGGGGGTGGAGGACCTCGAACAAGGGTATTGGAGGCTTATGTCCGTTGAGGATATGCCATTAGCTGCATCAGTACGCCTCAGATATAGTATAGTATTATTATTATTATTATTATTATTATTATTATTATTATTATTATTATTATTATTATTATTATTATTATTATTATGGACACCGTGATAGCCCAGTGGTCAAGTTCTACCATCTGGGCCCTGTCGCCAGTTCGATTCCCGTCGGTGCCACCAGTATTTTCATTGAACATACCGGTCTATTTCTGGACCAGTATTTTCATTGAACATACCGGCCCGTCTGGAAGTGTTGGAACTGCCCTTGCGGGGGTGTCATTAGAGCTTATCGTCAATTCTTCGTACTCCCCTCACGGGTGAGACGATGGAGGCGCATGTGCAGAAATGCATCAGCCATTGACAGAGAAGCACTATTATTATTATTATTATTGTTATTATTATTATTATCATTATCATCATCCCTGAAAGGTGTTGGGAGTAGGGGGTGGGGGGTTTGGGGGGAGGGGGGAAATGGAAATTGTGTACCCCACCCACCCGCATTTCCGCACCCCTGTCGGAATAAATCATGCTTAGTGGGAACCAGGAGGAGCTGGGAGCTCATATTGGCAGGGTGGCTAGCACTAGACTCGATCTTGATGCTGATATGATTTTTTTGGAGTTCACGCAAATATTTGTGTTAGGGGAATGTCCTGAATGCCGAAATCCCTTGTTTTTTCAGCCTATTTTCTGCTCTCTCATCGGAATAAATCATGGTTTGTGGGAACCAGGAGGAGTTGGGAGCTCATATTGACAGGTGGCTAGCCCCAGACTCGATCTTGATGCTGATATCATTTTTTTGGAATTCACGCAAATATTTGCGTTAGGGGAGTGTCCTGAATGTGCCAAATTTCCCTGTTTTTTAGCCGCACTTGCCTGCCTCCGGCAATTGAACGTACCCTGTCGACGGGAAAGGGGGGGTCCGGGGGGCCCTCGCCCCGGGAACCCCAGCCTGGCGATTGTAGGTACCAGTTTTGGTCGCGGGTGGCACCCACACCAGAAAATTGAGGTCTTGTGCCACCAGCCGCCGTTTGCGCACACCAGAGGGAGTTAGCGGCTGATATTTGGTGTATCTGACACTTCTTGATGAGCTCTCATCGAAAATATGAAGATTGTGGTGCCGGGTGGCCTACATACCGGAAAGATGAGGTTTTTGCGCCACCAGGCGCCGTTCGCGCACACCAGAGGGAGTTTGAGGCTGATGTTTGGTGTACCCGACACCTCTCGGTGCGCTCTCTTCGGAGATAATTAAAAAATAATAATTTAAAAAAAAATGGTGGCGGGTGGCACAAAAACCAGAGATTTTAGGTTTTCGTGCCACCAGAGCTTACACTTGCGTTCTGCTGGTACCTCCGGCAACTGAACGTACTCTGTCGATGGGAAAGGGGGGTCCGGGGGGCCCTCTCCCCGGGACCCCAGCCCGAGTGTGTGTGTGTGGGGGGGGGATGCGCGAAGCGCACCGCAAACCATCTTTTCAGGTGTTGGCGCAGCCCCTAGTTATTATTATTATTATTATTATTATTGTTGTTGTTGTTGTTGTTGTTGTTGTTGTTATTATTATTATCCCTGAAAGGTGTTGGGAGTAGGGGTTGGGGGATTGGGCGGAGGGGGAAAATGAATTTGTGTACCCCCCCACCCCGCATTTCCGCACCCCTGTCGGAATAAATCATGATTTGTGGGAACGAGGAGGAGTTCGGAGCTCATTATTGGCAGGGTGGCTAGCCCCAGACTCGATCTTGATGCTGATATAATTTTTTTGGAATTCACGCAAATATTTGTGTTAGGGGGCCAATTTTTTTTTTTTTTTTTTTTTTTTTTTTTTTTTTTTTTTTTTTTTTTTTGTGCATATTTTTTGCATATTTTTTGCACCCCCTGTCCCTAGAAATCATGGCTTGTGTGAACCAGGAGGAGTTGGGAGCTCATATTGACAGGTCGCTAGCCCCAGATACGATATTGGCTGGTATAATTTTTTTGGAATTCACACAAATATTTGCGTTAGGGGAGTGTCCTGGATGCCAAAATTTCTTGTTTTTTTAGACTGTTTTCTGCACCCCCTGTTGCTATAAATCGTGGTTTGTGGTAACCAGGAGGATTTGGTGGCTCATATTGACAGGGTGGCTAGCCCCAGACTCGATGTTGATGCTGAAATAATTTTTTTGGAATTCACGCAAATATTTGCGTTAGGAGTGTCCTGAATGCCAAATTCCTTGTTTTTTGGGAGTATTGCCGGTACCTCCGGCAATTGAACGTACCCTGTCGACGGTGAAAGGGGGGGGGCTCCCCCTGGAACCCAGCCTGCAATTGTACGTACTCCGACGCGAATTAAGCGGCACCAAAATGAATGGCTGAGAATGCTCCAAGGCTCTAAGAGTTGTGCCAGCAAGTTTTATGCCGGTTACCTCCGGCAAAAGAACGTACCCTGTCGAATGTGGAAGGGAGGGTGCGGGGGGATCCCAAGCCCTGTAATTGTACGTACCCGAAGCAAATTTGCCGGCGCCAAAATGAATGGCTGAGAATGCTCCAAGGCTAGAGTTGTGCCAAAAGAGTTTATGCCGGTTACCTCGGCAATTAAACGTACCCCTGTCCCGGGGGGGGGGGGGGGGGGGGCTTCCCCCAGGAACCCAAGCCCTGTAAATGTACGTACCCGAAGCACATTTGCCGGCGCCAAAATGAATGGCTGAGATTGCTCCAAGGCTTCCAAAGCTGTACCAGAAGGGTTGAGAGGCTGTTTTTTTTTTTGTTTTCACAACTATGGAACGCGCTCTAGGTAGTGAACCAGTTGAAATAGAGATTTACGAAGATTTTGGCAAAGCAGTGGCAAAATGAATGGATGAGAATGCTCCAAGGCTCTAAGAGTTGTGCCAAAGGGACTTAAAGGCTGATTCTTTGTGTTTTGGCAAGCTTGTCACGAGCTCTTTTTTAGGGATAGAGTTGAAATTATAAAATTCGAATGTCATGACAAAGTAGTGCCAAAATGAATGGCTGAGAATGCTCCGAGGCTGTAAAAGTTGTGCGTGTGAGAATGAGAGGAAAAGCGACCTTGTGAAGAGAAGGGGGGGGGGGGTTGCGCTTCGGAAGCTCACCGCAGACTATCCTTTCAGGTGTTGGCGCAGCCCCTAATTATTATTATTATTATTATTATTATTTTTACTATTACTATTATTATTATTATTATTAGGGAGTACATAGGCCATTGGTCCTTTTCAATGGGCTGATTGGTATAAAGCTCCTAGAGTAATGTTCTATGCCGTCACTTCCTTTATTCCACCGATTGGTGTGGAGACTTTCCTTATGGAATGGAGGACTGGATGCACATGGCCTTTTGGCTCAGCAATTGGCAGGAGATACATTATTATTATTATTATTATTATTATTATTATTATTATTATATCATGGACACCGTGATAGCCCAGTGGTCAAGTTCTACCATCTGGGCCCTGTCGCCAGTTCGATTCCCGTCGGTGCCACCAGTATTTTCATTGAACATACCGGTCCGTCTGGAAGTGTTGGAACTGCCCGTGCGGGGGTGTCATTAGAGCCTATCGTCAATTCTTCGTACTCCCCTCACGGGTGAGACGATGGAGGCGCATGTGCAGATTTGCATCAGCCATTGACAGAGAAGCACTATTATTATATCATTATTACTATTATTACTATTATTACTATTATTATTATTATCATCATTATTATTATTATTATTACTATTACTATTATTATTATTATTATCATTATTATTATTATTATTATTATTATTATTATTATTATTATTATATCATTATTATATCATTATTATTATTATTATTATTATTATTATTATTATTATTATTATTATTATTATTATCGTCGTCGTCGTCGTCATCATCACTAGGGTCTTGTCCTCGCCTTCCGACACGCAGCTGGCACAAGACCTGAGCTTTATTGTTGTTGGTGTTGTTGTTGTTGTTGTTGTTATTATT
>WBZZ01003112.1:90000-132500 GCA_019918135.1 Paulinella micropora | reverse complement strand
CGGGGGTCCCACCTACGAGCTAGGGTCCACTGTTGTCGCTCTCGACGCGCTCGCGGCATCTGCGAACCACCCAGACAGCAGGTCCAAACCTTGCAACTTGAACCTCATTCTTCTCCAGCGATATTTGAGATGCAAGAATGCTGAGCACTTCATTTGAAAGCCCTTGCTATGGCCTTGTGCACAATCGTTTTCGATTGATAGTAAAAATAAGACGGGCTTATAGTATTTTTTTAACAATAATGATAATAATAATAATAATAATAAAAGTAATAGTAATAATAATAATAATAGTGCTTCTCTGTCAATGGCTGATGCATTTCTGCACATGCGCCTCCATCGTCTCACCCGTGAGGGGAGTACGAAGAATTGACGATAGGCTCTAATGACACCCCCGCAAGGGCAGTTCCAACACTTCCAGACGGACCGGTATGTTCAATGAAAATACTGGTCCAGACGGACCGGTATGTTCAATGAAAATACTGGTCCAGACGGACCGGTATGTTCAATGAAAATACTGGTGGCACCGACGGGAATCGAACTGGCGACAGGCCCAGATGGTAGAACTTGACCACTGGGCTATCACGGTGTCCAAAATAATAATAGTAATAATAATAATAATAATAATAATAATAATAATAATAATAATAATAATAATAAAACTCGACTATTTACCGGGCAAAGTAAGACGGAAGTTGGCTGAATAGTTGTAGTTGTGGTAGGTAATCATAAGCATAGCAATTCTTATTATTGTAATCATAATCGTGGTTATCATGATGATAGCAATAACAATAATAATATGTTGTTAGCGGGCCCATCACGCTGCGTCTCAGTCTGCCCCGCGGCCCCCCTGTCGCGCGCAGAAGGTTACCTACCTACTTACTCATTTACTTACTTACCTACCTACTACCTACTTACCTACTTACCCACTTACTTACCTACTTACTGAAGGCTGGCGGAGGCGGGCTCAGAGCTCTTGCTGCAAGCCAGACTCGTGCCTGCCCCGATCGGTATGCATGTATGTAAATACGTATGTATGCTACTTGTTTGCTAGTTTTATTTCTTGCTTGCTTGCTTGTTTGTATAGAATTTCCGATGAACATTATATGACATCACATGATGCTTGCTTGTTTAGGCGCGGCCAAGCGAGAGATCCACCGCCTGCACGAGAGTCTCAAGAGGCAACAGACAGAGGTCTTGTATTGTATTGTATTGTATTGTACGGCATGACACATGACATGACATGACATGGCATGACATGACAAGACATGGCATGACATGAAATTACCCTACATTTCATGACATTGCAGGTGCAGTCGCTCAAGGACCAGTTGCGCGCGGCCGAGCTGCAGTTCCAGCAGAAGGAACAGCAAGCAGCGCTACTGCCCGGCAACGCGGTCGAGCTCGAAGCGCTCCGCAACCAGGTGCGGCTTCTCCAGCAGCAGCAGAGGGAGATGGCTGCGGAGGCGGCGGTGGTGGAGGACATGTACATGGCCCAGCTTAAGGCCAGCCAGGCTGAGGCTGAGCAGCTGCGCGCAGAGCTGCGCACACGCATTGGAGCATTGGAGAACGAGACCAACAAGAACTACCGGCAGGAAAAGCACATGTCAGAGCAGGTGGCGGCTCTGGAGCAGGAGAACCTGTCACTCATGCAGGTGAATCTCAAAGCCACGGAGAAGCTGGCTGGGCTGAAAGGCTGGAACCTAGGGGCGGAGCTGAGCCAGCTGCGGCGGCTGAATGACTCGTTGGCCGCGTTGGTCCGGCGAGAGCGGCGGGTGGAAATCACCGTGCGCGGTTTACATATATCTACATCATCTATATCTAGATATCTATAACTATACACCTATATCTTTAATATCTATATTACATGTGCAATTCCCCAAGGTCAAATCTATCTAAGCTTATCTATCTATTTGCGTGTAGGTCGCAACCTGATTAAGCTGGGCTCCTTCCTCAACTCGGCCGATCGCGTGGTGCAGCTGTTTGTGAAACGCCCCTCCACACACACCGCACGCGGGCCCGGCGGTTAGCCTAGCTAGCTATCTATCTTCCTACCTATCTACCTATTTACCTACCATACCTACCTACCTACCTGTGCATGCGTTAGGCTTGGTTTCTCCTCTCTCACCCAACTTGCCACAGCACGAGGGATCGTTCCGACACAACCTCAGGTATGTACGAACCTATCTATCTATCTATCTATCTATCTATCTATCTATCTATCTATCTATCTATCTATCATAAGGACTGTTCCGGGTTCGCTTGTCGTGTGGCGCTGTCACTTTCGAACCGTGATTCCCGTTAAAATAATGCCTAAATCTATCATAACTGAGGTATTGTGCTGATGTGCATGTGCGCAGTCCGATCCCCTATGCGCTGCCGCAGTCTGCTGCGGCAGGAGAGAGTGAGCTCAGCCAAGCGCAGCTGCCGCATAAACCTCACTCCTCCACGCTGACACAGGTTGTTCTTGTTCGTTGTCGTTGTTGTTTGTTGATTCTTGATTAGCTTACTTACTTACTTACTTACTAACTTACTTACTTACTTACAGATTATACAGGCCGAGCCGGAAGAAACTTGGGTGTACGCGGGACAGACCGAGGTGGTGCGTAATGACGAGAACGCGGAGTGGAGCACGGTGCTGTGGGTGCCGTGCCCCGACTCGGTACTGGGCCGCGGCAAGGAGCTGCGGCATGTGCGTCTTAGCGTGGTGGAGGGCGCAGGCGCCGCACAGGGCGGCGGCGCGGCCGGAGCAGCGGGCGGCGGCGGGGCTGGCGGCAAGGAGGGCGGAGGAGAGCTAGTCGGCAGCGTGGACCTTCCGCTCTCCATGCTGCTAAAGGCGGGACACATCGATTGTCCGCTCGTCCACACTTCCAGCGAGGCCCGCCAGCATCGATTGCGCAAGGCCGGGTCGCTGCTTTACGTATCGGCCGCGCTGCGCATCGCGCCGCCGCCGCTGAGCAACTCGCTAAACAACAGCTCGCCCCTCTCGCCCGCTTCGTCCAACCAGCTCTCCCCCAACAGCGAGGAACACGCACAGGACATGCTCGTGGGACAGCTCTCGCGTCTCTCCTCCCTCACCGCGCTCGTCTCCAAGAGCTTCGAGGAGATCTCTCGCCAGAACCAAACGCTAGCTCAAGCTGTGCGATCGAGAGAGAGGGAGATGCGGTCGGTGAAAAAACGGCAGCGCAAAGAGCGAGAGCTGGCGCATCAGCGGCTGGAGGAGCGAACAGAGGAGGCCAAGGCGCTGCGACAGACCAAAGAGCTGCTGTTCCAGCAGGTGAAAGAGAGAGAGGAGTAGTGTTTAGGGGGGGGGGGGGGGGGGGTTCTGAGCCAAACTAGGCAGCTGACGGCAAGCTTGGTGTGTCCGTGCTAGGTGTCGACCATCCGCGCGCAGGCGCTGCAGGAGCAGCAAGCCCTCGAGCACAAGTTCAACCGCGCGCTACAGGTGTGTATGTAGTATGTATGTATGTATGTATGTATGTATGTATGTATTTATGTATGTATGTCTGTATGCGCTACAGGTGTGTATTTGTAGTATGTATGTATGTTATGTGCGTCTGTATGTATTACAGGCCAAGCAGCGTGCCAAGGAAGCGCAGCAACAGGCAGAGGCCGCGCAGGTGAGTGATGATATGTATGCATCTGTCTATCTATATCTATGGGTGCGGGTGAAGGCGCAGTTGCGAGAGGGGCTGCTGCGTGTGCATGTGCTATGTCATGTCATGTCATGTCATGCTATGTCAGGTGAGGCTGAAGGCGCAGTACGAGGCGCTGCTGCGTGTGCGCGGGCAAAGCGACGCGCGGGACCTGCGGTCATGATCTTGTTATTTTTATTGTTATTACTATTACCATTATTATTATTATTATTATTATTATTAACATACCGGCCCGTCTGGAAGTGTTGGAACTGCCCTTGCGGGGGTGTCATTAGAGCTTATCGTCAATTCTTCGTACTCCCCTCACGGGTGAGACGATGGAGGCGCATGTGCAGAAATGCATCAGCCATTGACAGAGAAGCACTATTATTATTATTATTATTATTATTATTATTATTATTATTATTATTATTACTATTACTATGAGTATTGTTATTATTGACTATTAGGCGGCTGCTGCGTCGTGTGCAGCACTTCAACGCGTGCTGCTGGTACACACCACACACACACCCATACACACACACACACACACACACACCAAGCTTAAGAAAATTATCACCAAATTTCTTCCGTAAATCCCCGTAAAAATTTGGCGCAAAGAAATTATATCTATCTATCTATCTATCTATATATATTTATATATTTATATATTCTCTTCTATTCTCTTCTATTTCGTGTGTGCTGCAGGGAGCTGCTGTCGTCGCCTGAGATGTCTGACGGAATCGTGCTGACGGAAACATGCTCAGATGAGGTATGCCATGTATATTATGTGTGTGTGTATGTATGTATGTATGTATGTATGTATGTATGTATGTATGTATGTGCAGCACACTAGCAGCAACGAGCACTCGCACGACGTGTTCAACCTCTCCGATATGTCCACAATAACACACAACACTCTCCCTGTGGAAAGCTCCTCCAATCATCTGCAGTCTTCCTCCACTTCTTCCACTTCTTCCTCTTCGCTCACTCGAGCAGCCAGTGCTGCCTCTTCTTCTTCTTCCACCTCCTCCTACTCCTCCTCGTCCCTGTTGTTAAATCGCACAGTTTCTTCTCCGCTTATGTTCAATGTTTCGCCTTCTCCCCCGCTCGCCTCCCCCGCCCCGCAGGACACCGGTCACAACAACAACAACAACAACAGCACGGACAACACAGACAACCACAACAACAGCAGCAGCAACGACAACAACAACAACGACAAGAACAACAACGACAACAACAACGCAGTCAGTCATGTTGTTAGCTGATCAACGCCACCATGTCGATCATACATGCATACATAGGGACATTCAGAACAGCTAAGATATGAAACTGGACACACAAACACACAAACCGCAAACACCGCGAAAGTTTGGTTGCATACGCCCCTTGTCTTTCCTGTTAGTCTGAACATACATACATGTATAATATTGCATATCAGGCTACGTAGAGCTGACTGTAGCTGTGCGCGGCGCTGTCACCAGCAACCAGGTAGCTGTTATGTATGTTATGCATATTATGTATTTTATGTATGTTATTTATATTATGTATGTTGTATCTACGTATGTACGTACGTACGTATTTATCTTTCTTTCTGTGTATGTATGTATGTATGTATGTATGTATGTATGTATGTATCTACGTGTGAAAGTAAGTGCGTACGTATCTATCTATCTATCTATCTATCTATCTAGACTCGTTCGCGCGCAGTGTCTCCTCTCGTCGCTCTCTTCATACGACCACATAACAGCAGGTCTGTGTGTATGTGTATATCTATCTATCTATCTATCTATCTATCTATACAAATATAAATATATATATATATAAATACGTGCAGCAAATGGACGTTTCTGACCAAGACTGACTGGCGCAAGGACGTGGCTGACGCCGATTTCCTCACTCGTATTCGCCTGTCGGTATGTATGTATTTATTTGTTTATATGTTTATTTATTTATTTATTTATTTATTTATTTATTTATTTATTTATGTATTTATGTATTTATGTATTTGTTTATTTGCTTGTTTGTTTGTTTGTTTTTTCTTTTGTTTGTTTGTTTGTTTGTTTATATAAGCTAGGACTCGCTGCTCGTGTTGGGAAATAACTGCTAAATCAACCTTGCACACACACATACATACAAAGTATTATCTATTCATCCATCCATCCATCCATCTATCTATCTATCTATCTATCTGCCTCTCTCTCTCTCTCTCTCGCTCTCTCTAGCGCGCGCTGGTGGAGTCGGGCGAGGCTAAGTTTTCAGTCTATGACGTCGCGTGTAGCCGGTAGAACCTCTCTCTCTCTCTCTCTCTCTCTCTCTCTCTCTCTCTCTTCAGTCTACGACGTCGCCTGCAGCCGGTATAGCACAACCTAACTACCTACCTAGCTACCTACCCTAGCTAGCCGGCTAGCTACATACCTGCCTGCCTTAAGTTCTCAGTCTACGACGTCGCTTGCAGCCGGTAGACCACACCGAACTACTTAGCTAGCTTCCCTAGCTAGCTAGCTAGCACATACCTACCTACCTAACCTACCCGCCTGCCCACCTCCCTGCTGAGTTCTCAGTCTACGACGTAGCCTGCAGCCGGTAGAGCGCAACCGAACTAACTACCTGCCTACCTGCTTGCATGTTTATTCCTGGTTGTACGTACGTATGTATGTATGTATGCATGTATGTATGTGTGCTGCAGGTTGACGGCTCGCCAAGAGCTTGGCTCTCACTTCATCTCCCTGCAGCAGCTCTTACCCAACTACCTACCTACCTGCCTAACTACCTGCTTTTGTGTGCTGCAGGCTGAGCTGCCTGCCTACCTACCTACCTACCCAACTACCTACCTGCCTACCTTCCTGCTTGTGTGTGCTGCAGCTTGACGGCTCGCGAGGCGCTGGGCTCGCTACCTACCTACCTAACCTACCTTCCTATCTACCTGCTTGTGTGTACCGCCATCTTACTTACCTACCTACCTAACCTACCTGCCTATCTACCTGCTTGCTTACCTACCTACCTACCTAACCTACCTAACCTACCTACCTAATCTACCTGCGTATCTGCCTGCTTGCATGTTTGTTGCTGCTTGTGTGTGCTGTAGGCTGACTGCTCTCGAGGAACTGGGTTCTCACTTCATCTATCTATCTATCTATCTATCTATCTATCAGGCTGACGGCTCGCGAGGAACTGGGTTCTCACTTCATCTCCCTACCGCTGCTCTTCAAACAGAAATACGAACACAAGGTACACACATGACATACATACCTACCTACCTACCTACCTACTTACCTACCTAATATACACATACATACCTACACACATGACATAATACCTCCCTACCTACCTACCTCATATACACATACATACCTACATATTTCATCTTCCTACCGCTGCTCTTCAAACAGAAATATACGAACACAAGGTACACACATGACATACATACATACCTACCTACCTACTGCATACGTACAATTGCAGCGGCTGACGTTGTCTCACACATGCATACCTACATACCTACACACGTACACACATCCAGGTGCAGCGGCTGACGCTTTCTCACACGCGCTCTACGGGACAGGCCGCGCTGCTGCAGCAACGACATGCCTGTCTCCTCATAACCTGGACACGGTACGCTGCTTAACAGATAAATGAATCAATAAGTAAGTAAATAAGATAAAAGAAACAAATAAGTATATAAATAAATAGACAAATAAGTAGATAAGCTAGGCCGCTCTGCTGCAGCAGCAACAGGCCTGTCTGCTCCTGGACACGGTATAGCTGCTAATTTTTTTTTTTTTTTTTTTTTTTCGTTTATCTTTATCGTATTTATTTTTATTTATTCTTCTATTCATTTATCTGTTCAGGCTGCAGTCGCTGACTCAGAACCACGTGCTAGCCCAGCCGCGGCGCGCGCGGGGGGCCGGCCTGATTTGCGCCGGTTCAGTCGATGAGCTGCTAGGTAACATGACCTGCATTTCATACGTTACATGGTGTGCGTGTGTGTGTGTGTGTTTCCTTAGATCTTGTTCGTTCGTTCTATATACTGTCAGTATGCTAATACTTTGTGCGATTGTGTATGTGTGTGTTGTGTGTAGGTGGTGGCACCTCCGGGCCATTGGACATTGCAGGCGAGGTACATACATACATTCATACATACATACATACATGCATACATACATACATGTACATATAAATATACGTATAACTAGGCGGGGTGGGCCGCTTTGTACAGACAAGAGGCGGAAGAGATGGAACAGGTGAATATTTAACTATCTAGCTATCTATTTGTCTGTCTATCTGTCTATTTATCTATCTATCTGTATGTTTGTCTATTTATCTATCTCTCTGATCCACGAGGAGGAGGCCATTCTATCTCTCTATCTATCTATCTATGTCTAGATGTCTATCTATCTGTATGTTTGTCTATTTATCTATCTCTCTTATCCACGAGGAGGCTATTCTATCTATCTATCTATCTATCTACCTACCTACCTACATGTCCTGTCCAGGAGGAGTGGGCGCGCGACATGGAGGAGGAAGAGGCCATCGAGCTGGAAGAAGCAAACGAGGTATGTCGTGATAGATAGATAGATAGATAGATAGATAGATAGATAGATAGATAGATAGATAGATAGATAGATAGATAGATATGCTTAATCTATGCGTGTGGCGTAGCTTAAAAGTCATTGCCTCCTTTACTACCCCCGAGCAAGAACTCTCAGCACTTCAGCCGCGCACCAACCACGGTCCGCTGTGGTTGGTGCCTGTGCCCAGTTCAAACCGAAAGGTAGCCGAGCCCTTTTGCACTGTACAGGACAACCACTAAAACACTCCCCCGGGGTCGTGTGCCATAAGGAGATGGTCGCCAAAGCCGAGGTTTCGGGAGTTCACGCTCGTTGTGAGTTACCTTCTACAACTTCGGCTTCATCAACCCTTTGCATCACGGCCCCGGTCGGGAGATGGTCGCCTGTTTTAGCCCTTGCGCTGCGCGCGATTAACGGCGGACACAAAACCGTCGTTTTAGGGGGTTTGGTTTTAGGCCGGAGCACTGAGCAGCTGGCCCTCTACATCCTCCCCGAGATAGATAGATAGATAGATAGATAGATAGATAGATAGATAGATAGATAGATAGATAGATAGATAGATAGATAGATAGATAGATAGATAGATAGATAGATTGATAGATTGATGGATGGATGGATGGAGGAGGCCATTGAGCTGGAAGAAGCTAATTTGGTATGTCATGTATCTATGTATGGATGCATATCTATCTATCTATCTATCTATCTATCTTTCTATCTATCTATCTATCTATCTATCTATCTCGTGTAGGCTGGCGACGATCCTGGCGCGGGCTACCCGGGCAGAGTGGAGCGGCTGGAAAACGCACTGCGACACGAACTGCGCAGGTCTCACTCACACAGCAACGCATAGGCAAGACAATACTGAGAATCAGATTAATTTTTGCCAAAATTTCATGCCAATTACGGTAAAAAACTTTTTTACTGTTTTCACAAATTTTCACGGTGATAACGGTGGTTATCCGGGCAGAGTAGCGCGGCTGGAAAACGCACTAAGACACGAACTGCGCAGGTCTCCCTCACAAGACAAAGACAAGACTAGTTAGTGAATTGATATCGGCAGCAAATCTTAGTTAAATAGTGTTGAACGATTTCCGATACTGATAATCATATTGATTTTGCTAAATTCCACGCTAATTACGGTCAAAAACTGCCGCTAACTGAGAGTGATATCTATGTGAGTTGTCTGAACAAGCCCTGTATCAACTATGTGTATCGCAGTGTATGTATGTACATCCGTAAGTACTTGTGTATGTCGCTTTCTCCTGCTTTCTCTTCTCTTCTTCTTCTTCTTCTTCTTCTTCTTCTTCTTCTTCTTCTTCTTCTTCTATTACTATTACTATTAATACTACTACTACTACTACTACTACTACTACTACTACTACTACTACTACTACTACTTCTCGTACTGCAACAGACTGGGCGCGATGGGGCAAGAGGTGCAGTCCTCTCTCCAGCGACGCATGGCAGAGACACAGATGCTTCGCAAGGAACGCAACGAGCTCGAACACGAGCTGCGCAACAGAGAGCTCTCTGCAGGCTTGAGCCAACACCGGCCGGGCCGCAATGGCGAGCAGGACGGCGCCGGGCCGGGGCATGATGGCCGGGCCGCGGCGCGAAACGGCGGCCCGAACGGAACAGGTGGCAGACACCGCATGCACCGCAGCCTGAGCCTGGCGGGCAATTTCACCTCGCTCTCAGCTTTCCAAGCCACTTTGTATGGACCTTCTTCTTCTGCTCCTTCTGCTCCTGCTGCTCCTCTCTCCACTTCTTCCAATCACTTGTCAACTCCTTCCTCCTCCGCCGCGCTGCTTCCCTCGCCCTCCTCTTCCTCTTCTCTCCTTTCCGCCTCCTCCTCGGGCCTGTCACAGTCCTCCAAGCAATCTTCAGCAGCGATGGCGGCAGATGCCTTCTTCGCCGCTGCCACTTCCGCCGTGGCAGTCTCCGCTCAGCAGCAACCACCCCAGCGCACAAGACAGCCCCGCCATTACCGCGCGGCCAGTGTCGCGGGCCCTTTGTTCCCAGACCCCGCTGTAGTGCTGGCTGGGAAGGAGGCTCCACAGCAGCCAATACACTCTCGTGGACACGCACGCGATCCTTCACGCGTGGAGCGGCCGTCGGCGCAGGAGCTGTCTCGACTGCAGAGACTGCACAAGGAGCAGCTGGAGGCGGACAGGACCGAACAGACACACAACACCGAGCTGCCCACACAACGTGAGCACCTCAGGCCTCCACTGCCCTTTGCCACGGAGGCTCGCGAATTGCCTGCCATGCTGTCGCCGCAGTCGCCCATGCGGCTGGACTTAGATAGTAGAAATGAAGCGCGCAAGACCACAAGACACAGAAGGATGCAGACTTTACCTACAGAAGTGCTAGAGCAAGTGGCGAAGGAAGCAAGGCCACACAAGCAGGCATGACTTTCCTAGCGCACTCGGGCTGGCATGTCAGTTATGAGCCTGGTTCTGTCTTTGGTTATATATCTTAATTGGCACCTAAAAGAAAAACTAAGTCAGCTGCCTGAGTAAGCTTACCGGTAACCAGCCTGCGACAGTGATCGAGTGATTATCATCCTGTAATTACTGTACGTCACTCGGGTTTAATATCATGATCAGGTGACAGGTTTAAGAGTCAAGTTGAAGTGGAATCATCAGTCACCCGGCGATGTACTAGACCGTGCCCGAGCTGAGACCGTGACCGATCGTCACGGTGACAACTAAGTTTCAAGTCAGAGGCAAGTATTAAGACATGATTTCGGGTCCGGCCGAGCCGAGGTGTAATAGATGTAGGGGTGTTTGTGCCCGAAGTGCATGTGTACCTGAACAGGGAGGGGCCAATGCCAACCCCGCCTCGCTGCGCTGTCGCGCGGCCCGGCGGGGTTGGCGTAGGGGGGCACCTTTGTTTGCAGTTTATAGCATTTAATTGTACACCTTGAGATGTAGATTGCACTGAGGTGCTCTCCGCCGGTTTATTCGTCTCCCAGGCGTCCCCTGTCAACTCACCAGCTCCAAACGTTACTTTAATACAGGTGGCACGGTCGGAACCCTTTAACAGAGAATTGAATCCCGCCAAAACGTTGTACAGACTCCTAAGTCATCGCTTCGAAACAGAGCTAACCACGCAGGGTAACTTCATTGGCATTGGCACCGCCAAGGCCACCCCAGACCCGGAAGTAGTTCAAGTCCGAAATGTTAGTGTCACAAACTCTCTCTGAACTTTTGAAACTACAGTACATATAATACCTTTTCAATATTAATCACATCACCTACTATGATTAACTTCCTAAGCTCCCCCTTGATTGATGGCATTACAACAATAGACAAATTTTATTAATAATAGTATTTAATCATACCGGCACACCCCAAGGACAGTTACATATTTTATTAATACCTATATCACTCTATGTGTAACGGTGCCACGGAATTCAAAGCTTTGGCAGTTTGGGGTTGTAGCGCTAGGTGTGACGTGTCAGTATTATTCAAAATCTCTAAGTAAAAGTAAAGTACGAACCTTGTTGTCTAGTGGGTTATGGGCCTTGGCAGCGCTTAACTCTGGCACTGCAAGCAAGGAAGGAGACCATCGCCGACTGGGAGGCGACCGTCGACAAAGGGGTTGGTGTCATTCCTGTAATTGACATATAAAAAGGGAAGCTTTCGCAACCCTGTGGCTCAGTTTTGAACGCATAGTACCTGTCCCCGTTTTTGGTTAGGTGAGTCACCGGCGTCGGCCGGGCAAAGAGGCAAGAACATCAAGCACATCAGACACAGTGACTGCCACCTGTGCTGCTCAAAGGAAAACAGCAAGTAAGACTTCATGAGTTTCAGCACTCTTAGAAGCACAGGAAAGACTAGACAAAACTTGACTGAGAAAGGACAATATGACGGGAGAACCCCGTGCAAGACATTCCTACGGGAAATAGTTTTGGCATTAGGTGGAAAAGGACTTAAGGGGGCACTCAAGACCCCAGAAGAACACCTTAGCGGGTAGTCCATGAGAGTAATGTAAGTGCGTTGCATAGCAAAGGAAAGAAAGTCCCCAATTACATGTGGAGGTGGGGAGAGAGAGCAAGAAAGCAATCAGCAAGAGGGAGAGGAAAGAAAGGGTTGAGAGAGGAGTAAGAGGAAGCTGAGTTAGACTCAGAGTCAGAAGCAAACAAGGAAAGCCTTACCTCTTATTTTACTGAGACAGAAAGGCAGCCTACTTTAGGGGGAGATAGTGGTAAGAGTGAGCAAAAAGGAGGAGAAGAGCAGGTGGAGGAGAGGGGGAGAGTGAGTACTCAGCTTTCACCTACTTATTCCACACCAGCAAAGTGGAGTCCCATACCTGTTTTCCTTTTACGCCAAGTTTGACACTTCGCTATCCCTATTCTTTGCAACGTATACATAAGGAGAAAACATCCATTGCACAAGATAGATAGAGGAATACGGGGAGGAGAGGACGTGTGTGTTCTGTTCCTATTTGCTCATTGTCTGCCAATTATCAAGGCTAGAACGTGTGGCAAACAGACACGTACGACTCAATCTCTGTTGACACCTATACACACCCACCCACTATCTTCTCCTCCCGCACAATACAACCAATCGTATACACAGTGTGAGGACATAACAGAGAGATATGAAAGAGGGGTAGAGTGTAGGTGGTTGGGTGGCAAGGGGAGCAAACGTATACGACGGTAACGAACTCCCACACACACACCTACAAACCACGTCACATCCTCTATCCATCATCCGAAACAGACTGCACAGACATCAATTTTGTCTTCCAACAACAAAACTCACTTGTTCTGTCATTTTGTGCCCACTTCCAAGCATCCAAAGTGCACAAGGGAGTAGAGAGCAGACATAGACAGACAGAAAACAGAAAACGAGTGCTGTGCACCAAAGTCTGATTGTGCAAACTAGCTCATACTCAGCCCCTCCATTGCAGCCAATTTGCAGGCTAGTTGGTGGGAATATAGGCCAAGACAAAAGGAGATAGAGTGACGTCAGCCAGACGTTTCATTTGTTCATTTTTGGCGATTCCAATTTCGTCGAAAATTTCAAGCAACAAATCACTCTCCTACCTCCACACTTCACTCCCTCCTCACCCACCTATACCCAACAGGTCACCTAGGGTCAGGGAAAGGACTTCACAGCAGTGCTCCTATTGCGGCTCACCAAGGAGTCCTTACCTACTTTGCACTCGGTAGGTTCGATCTACCCCACACACTCACAGAACTTCCTAAGCTGAAAAGGGAAACTAAGGAGTCCCAACCAGGGATTGGACACCCTACCGAGGGTTCCAAACGATAAGCAAGGCTTGAGCAACCAGCTCCCTAATCCTTTTCACCTTCCTATTGGGAAAAGGGGCCATCACTTCTGACTATTTCAGAACTATCGTTTCCTCCCTACCTCTCAGTTACGGAGTCGTGCTTGTAATTGTAGGGTGCCCCAGTTCCAACTCAACTGGCAAGTGTTTCGCAAGGCGTGAGCTTTTGGTAGGGGGGGGGGGGGGTGAGTAATCTCAAACCTATTTTCACGCATCCTATCACTTGCTGACACACACACACACAGAAAAGAAGAGGAAAAAAAAAAAAAAAAAAAAAAAAAAAAAAAAAAAAAACAATAATAACAACAACGACTGTCTCTATACAGACAACGAACGAACCAACACCTACCGACCAAACCACACGCTGCTTAAAAATCAAGACGGCCAACAGCTGACGTCTTGCACAAAAATAAGCTGCTGACACTCCAAACAAGACGTCTGCCAGACGACGCCTTGTCCCCCACACTGACACTTCACCACCAATTCGTGCACGGCGTATCCCCAAAAGGAAACGACCGCAAGTGAACGAACCTGTAATGGCTGGTATGTGGGACTCGCCCACACAAGAGGCTGATCGATCAGCTATGGACAATCAAGGTCAAGCTGACGACACGAACACTGGGGCTGGTCCCTTCCAGACAACCGTGCCGAATCGTGCCGACATATTCGGTCGTGATGCCAAAAATGCTGCACCCATCCCACAGTCCCTATGGAGAGACGCTGGGGGCGCATTTCCCTCCACCACCATGGTTGCTCTGGTCCAATGGTTGATGTCCCCATACATGTTGTTATGGATATGCGGGGCTGCGAGAGGAAATGGTATTGATTCTCAGGTGCAGCTGGGGATGCTGGCCATCCCGTGGGTCCCGTCATGTCCAAACTAGCCTGAGGGACAGGGATGACCGGGATTGTGGTTCGAGTCAAGATCGACAGGGTGCTTGGCTTAATGTCCACTAACCCACGGTTCATAGAACCAAAATCAATAGTGGACCTTATAACGCTTTGGGAGGACTTATGTATGTGTAGAGACAGGCTTCTCGATGAGGCTTGGCAAACATACCACCAACAAGTCCCACGCTTAAGGCAAACTCTCTTGCAGCAAATACGCTAGTGAACAAACAGCTATCTGATGCCACTGGCGCGGACACTCTATATTGGCCCGATGCCAACTACCTAAACCGTGTCCAGGCCAACCTCACGACAAGGGCCGTAGTCACCCTCAAGGGACTCGAGAACGTCACTGGGATGTGGGAACGTGTTTTGATGGAACAAAAACACTGGCGGGATGCCATAATCCCACAGACCTCCCCAGGCTATGACGAACTCGTGCATTTCCTCGACGCGGTGGAAACCCCGACTGACCCTTTTGCCAAGGTATCATTGTTCCTAACTTGGCTTAAGATCCGAACCACTCCCGCGACACTCCTTGACCTGTCCGACGAGGAGACCACAGTCCAAGTGGCCCCTCATCCGGCGGCCACCCTGTATGTAACCAACTACCTCACTGTGGTAGACCTCATCCTCCAAGCCATTTCCGACTGCCTACGGATCCAATAGCCGTGCATGCAGTGGGTGACGATCGAACTGCCTCCACACCGGGGGGTAGCTCGATAATCACTTTTCGTTGTGTATCAAGTCGACGGAATATGGTGGATGAAAACATAGATAGGGATGCACCCCTCGAACGCCATCGCCCACCTAAGACAAAGACTGAGGACGCCAGTCATAAACGGGTGGACGGGGCGTTGCGAGCCGTTCGTGACCATGTCAACTTTGACTTTGCAGCACACACGCAAAGTGCGAGACTCCCGTATCGAGAGGGCCTTAAGCTCCTAATGGCTTATGCTGCCCTGGATCGGATCGTGGCCAGTCACACACTTACGGTCGCCGATGTGAAGCAACTGCTAAACAGTCTTGTGGGTGAGTGGCCATCTCAGACGCTACTAACCACGGACTGGCCTACTTGGCAGATGACTGGCGAGGCTGGTGTGGGGCAGGGGAAATTCACACTCGACCAGCTCCCACATTACATGCTCCGCCAGTTCATATCCGCGGCAGACTGGGGCTACATCATGCTCCCCCATATTGCTGTCGACCTCGTCCAGGACGCCGCCAGGCGGATGTGGGAAGACGATGTGGCAATCTCGTCCATCATCGATCTCCCACAGAAACTGTTAACCAACCTAGTGAACGACCGATTTCGCTTCGTTCTTGTTGGCAGTCCTGAGCGGGATAGTGAAAGCCGAGCCGCAACAAGGGCGGACGGATGGCGAGACGTTCGTCCGGAATGTCCTGACCAAAGCCCAGGACTTGGATAACACGAACTTCAAAATCGTGCGGTTCCGAACAGACCGTATGTGCGAAGTATCCCACTGGACAAGCAGTATCTTTGCCACCGCTGTCTTTACCTCGGACAAGATCGAAAGAGCCAAGCGGGCCCATGTCCTGCTTAGAGCAATGACGATCACGGGTGGCACGCTTGAGGACCACCAGGCCAAACCGGGCCAAGTGTTTGACATGTGGACTTTCGTGACCGGCAGCAGCTGGTCCAACCGCCGTCAATCGTGGTCTAGCTCGTCCAGGAGCCCCTATAGCTCCTCGAGCTCCTCTAGCTCGTCGTACACCGCTTACGCCTTTGTGGCTTGCGTCGTGAAAACGCGGGCCGGGGCCGTAGCAAACGCGCATTCCTGCGGCACGCAATGCCCTTGGGTACGAAGCCCGCCTTCTTCGCCCTGGTCCGCTTGTGCACTGTCGGGCGCAATGCACTTGTGTGAACCGCAGATATGTACTGATTCTTACAGCAGATGCCTTCGCACGGGACGCGCAATGGCTTCGCCACAACTGGAGGCCTCCGCCCACGATCTTCAGCACGGGGGAGCCCTGCGCCAGAGATCTTGGGCGGTGCAGGCCGGGCCCATAAACTACTTTAAGACTCAAACTGAAACAACCAGCGCGCCCCTTCCCGTACGGCCGACACGCGCGCCGCAGCCCAGTCGCAAGCTGTCCTTAGAAAGGATCTGGCTAAAGCGCGACAGAGAACTGATCGCCAGGCTCTGGCTGGAGCAGGTGCAGGTACGCTGTGCGGGCTCCCCTGCTACGTTGCTACCCTTTGTAGCGCTTTTGGAGCCGCTCGCCCGCGACGGTGCCTGGCCCTGGCTGTGGCCTTACCTGTTGTTTCTGATGTGTTGTGGCCCACCAGCACGGCTCGATCTTCCGTTGGTACCGAGCCCCTGATCAAGAGCCTGCGCGTGTCGTCCCCAGAGCTTCTGCGTGGGTGTTTGCGGCCGCGTGCTTTTGCGCGCATAAACCTGCTTGCCTTTGCTGCGGGGGATGCCTGGTAAATGGGGAAGGGTGCGAAGAAAAGGAATGCTCTCAACAGAGGCACAAAAACATGCATTCAACGTTCCACACCGCATGCACCCCTCCCCTCTCCTCTCTTTCCCACTCTCCGGCGCGCGGCGCTTTTTTTTTCTTCTTTTTTTTTCCTGTTCTACTCTTTCCTATGGGGCCCGAGGAAAAAGGGTGCAAGGAATGAAAGGGTTATGAATGGCAAGGGCCCGCGCTTCCGGGCTTTCGTTCCTTATTTTTCCGCTCTAACAATACCCCCCTCCCCCCCCCCCCCTTTCTCCATCATTCCATCGCTTTCCGTTTTCATTTTTTCTTTGTGTGGGTGTAACGAAGGGGGGGGGGGGGGGGGGGGGGCCGAATGCTCGAGCCAGCGCCCGCCCCCCGTAGCTTTGCGCCCGTACTTAATTCCACTCCCCCCCCCCCCCCCCGGATATCACGCCCCCGTTTCCTTGCCATTTTGCACCCTGGGCTTGTGCATCTTGTAAAATGCTTCCCTCCCCTTGACATTTTCAAGAACGCAAAGGAGGGGGGGAAGGGGCGGCACAGACTGTGCTAGTAAAAGTTACCATTGCTTTTCTGGGAGAGAGAGAGAGGAGGGGGAGGGGGGGGGGGGGGGGAGGGCAAGGAAGGATCGGAAAGAAAATTAAAGAAAAGAGTCGTCGTTTTCTTTTTGGTTGCCCTTGTTTTTTTAATACTCTTGTTCTTTGGCTTTAGAGAGGTTCAAATTGCACGTGCGGGAAGGCTGTGATCTTGGTCTCTAGATGTCTGCTCCGGGAGATGGGAAACAACCTGCAGTGACGATTGGAGACACACTCAACAAAGCTTTGCTCACTTTGCTGTCCATGGCAGAGTTACGTCAGGGAAAAAACAAAGAAGACATGATCCATCTAGCAATGGAGGTCAAATTCGACACGAACGCAGGCGCGCCTCAGTTTCAATGCTCTCTTAGTCGAGCGCCTTGTCCGCCTTTGCTGTACGTTACAAATCCGCTTCCTAAATGGTGGAAAATGGGTGACTACCTCACAAAATACGACGGCAGAAGCTTTGACACAGACCGTGAGTGGGGCAGAGTAATCGCAGCCATGGTCCTGACCTACGAAGCTCTTGCTAAAAGTTTGAAATATCGTTGGGATAATCCAGCAGCGTGCTGTAAAGTGCTCAACACCTTCATCCAAAAGTACCTTCGCGCCTCTGGTTGGAACCCAGAAGCAAAATTCAGGCAAATCAGACTGGACGATTTCAGGAAATACTACCTAAATTTCTCGGACACGAATACCACTGGCAACTTTTATGGGTATTTCTGTCGATTCGCCAACCGGAAGAAAGCCGAAGAGTACGAAGAAGAATATAAAACCACAGCTAGCTCAAAAATTATCTTTGACCTGTCTGAGGAAAGCGATGCGGACGGCAATAGTGCTTTTCTCTACACGATGCGGAGGGCGTCGCTCTTTTGCTACTTCTTGCTGAACTGCCCCACCGGCTCGCTCATCCAGAAAGGCGGAGTTGCGCCCGCAAGCGAACGGGAAGTCAAAGCAATGGAAGGCACAAGCGAGCACAAAAAGTTCGAGAACATCTGCATGGCAAGAAAAACGTTGTCAGCTGCCAGGCTGATTGCGGAGCTGGCCGCGCATACCTGTGAGAACTTCCTGCAAGACCAAGTGAACCTGAGAGTCGTGAAGTCTGCGGTGGAGGGGTTGGAAAAAATGCAAGACGAAACAGGAGGTACATCAGGTTCAGCAAGGCAGCTTCCACCGACAGGCGGAAAGTCTCTGGCTTCGTTTCCTGCGGGCTGCGACCTGTCAAAAGCGGCCATAACCTTCTGTCAAAATTCTTGCGCGCTGAGCCTGTTTGCCGCGTCGTCCCAACCTACGGACAAAAATGTCGATCGACGACATTATGTGGCGGAATATTAATACAAGAGGTTGAAACCAGGCCCGAATTACGAGCTGTGCGTGTTTAGTCCTCATTCACAGCCCGCCCTGTTTGCCTCTACGCAGTCCAGCACGGAACAAAGCCGCATGTTCAAGGGTATGTGTACACCACCCGAAACAGCTGAAAAGGTCAATGTGATGCACAGCGTTTGCGCTGATACTGATAGTCTCTGGAACAGCAGGCACCCCTTTACACGCATCCAGGGCGGCGCTGACGTTTATTCGGCGCTGTGCTTAGCCCACCCGACCATAGACTATTAGCCGCCTCAACCTCGTACACTAAATTCAAACAAGAACACCCGGGGGTGGCGCAGAGCTTACTGAAGACAGAAGAGTTGTTCTCGTCCTACCGCGTAGGCCTGCTGGTGTGCTACGCGCTGCCTTCTCTGGAGGGCGGACGACGTGGCCTGCAGAACGCCGTCTCCACGGCGGCGTCCGTGGTGGCGAAACAGAATGCCGGGGCCGCGGTGCACGCGGTATTCAACCATTGCCAGTATTGGTTGCCCGTACCAGGACGGGGCTCTCTGGTTGCAGCGGCCCGGCTGCCGGAGGACCGCTATTTGCTTCTGCTATCCGACAACAACTGCAAATTCTCGGTCCAAAACGTTTCAACAGACGAGTACAATTCTTTGGCCACGGGTTGGGCGCAGTGGTACAGGCAACGTTTGCTCTTCGACATGAGCTGCTGGGTGGCTTATGACAGCAGCGACTCCGGAATAATCCAGGCAGACAAACAACGGATTGCCGATGCAATTCAAACGGCCGATCTGTCGAGCTTGGGTCGTACACGGTTTGCGTGATGGTTTCTGGGCAAGGAATAGAACAAAAAGAGAGAGAGAGAGAGAGAGAGAGAGAGAGAGAGAGAGAGAGAGTGCAGCTCAAAAGGAAGCAAAAAAAAAAGGACTTGCGTCGTCCTGCACTGGGCAAGAAAGATAAAGGGGGGTTGGCGAGGAAAAGGAAAAACAAGCCAGCCTTTCTGTTCTTTTTCTTTTTAATAAAAAGTTTTTTCTTTGGCGTTAAACAACAGCGACAAGGGGGCGAGGAGGGGTTAGGTGTAGTCTTTTTTTTTCTTGGTCCCCTTTACTGAATGTAGACACGGCCCATTTGTCCAAACTGAGCGGAGCGCACGCTGAGACCCACGAACTGCTCGTTGAGTTCAGCTGTTATGGCCCGCTCCAATCTTTGATCGACCATATTCCAAATGAGGCGGTGCATCTGAGTCGCATTTAGGCCTTGCAACTCTGCGTCGTCCAACCCATGGAAATCACTTTTTCGCGAGGCGGACAGCAAGCTGCGCGCCTCAATCAAAAATCGAGTGCGCGAGTCTTGCCCTTGTATGTCAATATTGCCGTAATGTTCCTCCTTGGTAGGCAGCCTAGTGAACAAGAGCATGTCGTTATGCGCCCACTGTTGCCCCGTGCCGTAGCGCGGCAAGAGCACGTCCGACACTCCCTGCACCTGCACCCGCAAGGGCGTGGACGGCCGCCCGCCGGGCTCGCTGTCCTCGCCGCAGATGCCCATAAAGGCCCACTCGATGATCTCCGTTTCTTCGTCGTCCTCTCCGCCCTTTTTATTGGGCACCGTTCCCGGTTTGCCCTTGTTTTTTCCATCCCTTTTGTCTTGTTTGGGAATATATATTGGCCAGTTGGTGACACAATTCGTAACGTTGATGAAGCTAGTTCTCGATCGTAGGATAGCTGCGTTTTTGGCCACCAACAGGTCGCACGGGCGCAGTTGGATTACTGGCTCGCCCTGGTAACCAGAGGGTCGGTCGCGCTTAATGCTGTCGGCCCTCGTCTGCGCCAATGCACTGATAGCCACTGGGCCATATTCTTCTTCTTCGGGGTTCAGCATCCCGTACCTTACTCTGCTTCCGTCCATCTCGGCGAGGTGGGGAGGGGGGGGGGGTGCAATGACGCGCGAAAGAGGGTGGGACACAGAGAGAAGAGTAACGAAAAAAAAAGGTTACAGGGCTCTCACAAGAAAACCAAAAAAAGAGTGCAAGGAAATGTAGGAGGAAGCGCGGGGGTGGTGGAGGAAGAAAACGGGAATACAGCAGGCAAAAGCCTGAAATCTCTACGCTTCTGGAGCTCTGGCTCTCCCCCCCTTTTTCTCTGTTGCTTTTGCACGCTAAACCTCCTTTGTTTTTCCCCACCCTTGAATTTAAGATCAGCCTTCTTTTCTTCTTTTGTCAAATGAGCCGTTTCTTTTTCCTTCTACACTTTCTCTATCTCTCTCTCTCTCGCTCTCTCTTTCTCCCCTTCCCCCTCCCCCCCCCCCCCCCCCCCCCCCCACGCCCTTTTCCACAAACCCCCCTCCCCCTCCTCCCCACGCACGTGCGCGGGTCGTCCTTTTCAGGGTGCAAACCAAAAAACAGGGGCAGGCGGGACAGTTTCTTGTTGTGTGTACAGGCCGCCACGTCCCCCTTCCCCACGCCCACTTCCCCCCCGGCCTCGAGCGCCTTTCCTTCCGTATCTAACCCCCACCCTCTCCCCCCCAAAAAAAGAATCATCCGCGCCAAAAAACCTTCTGCTTCTCTTGCCCGCTCCCTTCTTTTCACAACTTTGCGCAGGGTCCAGCGCAAACCCCCTCTCCTCCCCCCCCCCTCTTCCCCAACCATCTTCTACCTCGGATGGAATGCCCTTACTTTTCTTTGTTGCCTTTTCTACCTTCTTTTGGTTTCTCCGTCGTTCCTAGTTTTGGCTGCTTCCTCGCTCCTTCCCCCCCCCCCCCCCCCCCGTCCCCTCCAGTATTAGACGGCAAGTCAAACTGTTTAAAGAAAAAAAAAACGACCCCTCCCCACAACCCCCCCCCCCCCCCTCCCCTCCCCTCTCCCCGCTGATTGTACGTGCTTGGCTTTTTTTTTTTTTTTTTTTTTTTTGACAAAGCCAGGAGCCATGCAGACCTCTCAGTAAAAAAAAAAAAAAAAAACAACAACCAAACAAACAAGCAAATCCAAAAAAGTATGCAAAAAAGGATCGCGACCGGGAAGTATCTCAAAGTAGTCATGATGGGATCTTCGAGCGCAGGCAAGTCCTCTCTCTTGTAGAAGCTTGCAGATAACAGGCCCCCTAGCGAATGCCACACCCCCGCCACGGTTGGTCTTGATTTTAAGATTTTGCCCGCCATGGAGCTCGATAACCAAATGCACCAAATTTGGGTCTGGGATACGGCCGGGCAAGAGCGTTTTGAATCTTTCATGATTTCTAATTACATGCGGGGTGCGCAGATGGCCCTGGTGTGCTGCAGCTTACAAAAAGAAAATTTCTGCAAGGATGTACTGAAGTTAGACACTTCTTCGAAAGACAAGAAAGAGGATATCCTGAATGTGCTGGTCGGCTGCCAGCGCGATCGGGGCTACAATGGCGCAGTGGCTGAACTGCAAGGCAACAGTGACTTGAGGCAGAAATTCGAGGGGCGGATCCTGGATACTAGCGCAGAAACAGACTCACAAGAAGAATTGATGGCTAAGATTCGGCCGTTCTTGGACCAGGCGGCCAGGATCAGTCACAAAAGAGCAGACAAAATGATGGTCGGCGTGGACACTAGCAACAGCGCTGGCGTGAAGGTATGCTTAGGCTGCTGCTAAAAAAAGCCAGTAGCAGCTCTTCGGCCAAAAGTCACTCCCGTTCTTTTCTCACTTACGCTCTTTTCTCTTGCTGTTTCTCTATCTCTCTCTCTCCTCTCCGTCTCAAAAAGAAAAGGCACGGTCCGTGCATGGTGTCTTACCCGCCGTCCACGCTCCGCCCACTCCCTTACTCCCCCCCCCCCCCCCCCACTTTGCCACTTGACACCGAGCGCACCCCCCCCCTTGCGACACACGTGTTCCTTTTCTTTTGCGGTAATGTACAAAGAACGCAAGGCCACCATTAAAACAAAAGGGAAGGGAGATGATGAAAACGAAAAACTACCAGTCTTAAAAAAGTCTCCTTTTTTAACTAAAAACGTGAGTTCAAGAAACAAAAAAATGGACCCAGTAGCATTGGCCTCCGAAAAATTATCCTTTACTTTTCATCGATTCTTCCTTTTTTCACGCTGAAACCCGGGCGTCGTCACGCAGCGTGTTGGTTTCGACGCTCGTTGGGCTTTGTTCGTACCAGATGGCGAAACCGTCTGCTAGCTGCACCGACACTGCCCCGGCCTCTGGTTTTCCCGAAAAGCAGCTGCTGGGCCAGATTTTGTACAAGGGAGAGTGGCTTCTCTTGTCACCCCAGTATCCTTCTTCCTTTATAATCTTGCGGTAATTCTCTTGGCATTGCTTACTGTTCAGGGGCACGGGCAGCATTGGCGGCGGCACAATCGACTCTAAAAGCACAGAAGCCCGCGAAACACCGTCATAAGCGTTCTGCCCGACCGGCAGCAGGTCGACGACGCTGCCACATTTTCGGGCGCTGCCACATGCTCGGCACGACCTGTGGCTGTCCAGCAGGCAGCACATTAGGGCACCAACGCTCATCAGATGGTCGGAGCCCGGGTAACCCCGGCCCGCACTGCAAACTGTCCGGAGAAGTTATCTTGAGCAGAACAAGAAGGACACGTCCCGGTAGCCCCACGCGCTATTAGTGTTGTACGGGCTCTGGCGCGTGTGCACGGGGGCCGGCCCCGCAACATTTTCCCAGTGTGGCCGGTACAAGAAGTGCTCCCTGAGCAGAGGCTGCACGCCACCGTTAGCCAACAGGTTTTGGTTCGCAAGCGTAATCACCGTGCAGTCTATGGTGAGCAACGGCAGAGCGTCGCTTTGGCGGGTGGCCGGCAGTAGTGCTTTTCTGGCCTCTTGGACCGTGGTGCTCTGCGACTGTTGCCCTCGCGCCAGCAGCCAGGCCGACGATACCAGCAGGCAAAACACGTGGCACTGGATCCTGGCGTCGTCCTGGGGCAGGGCTGTTTCGTTCGAGATCTGAGCCCCCCCCCCCCCATTTTTCTTTCGAACTCGCGCGCCTCTGTGACGGGCACTTCCTGCCGAGCGACGGGGTCGCCGGCGCCAACACAAAAGGCTACGCTGCCTACTACCAGGGCCGTCCGGTAGAATTTGAGCGCACGTCACTACTAGCGCTAGCAGGGGCGGCAGCACGTATACATGTTCTGAAATTAACTTGCACCAGCACAGGAAACTCTCGGACTGGATGTAGCAGCTCAGCGACAGGCTCTCGCAGTCATCCGCGCGCTGGGCCGCGAGCTCACCCGGCAGGTCCAGCGTGTGCAGCACCTGGTCCCGCAAACGGTATTTGTGCTGTCCGTGGGCCCGGCCGCACACGTCTAGCCTGTCCTCCAAGTACTATTGCGCCCGGCTGAAGAACCCTACAATTTCTGCCAAAACCTCGCCGCCCAGCGCTAGCAGCTCTGACAAAGGCATGCTCAGGGTCCCGCGCGATTCGCGGGCCTCGCTTATCCACTTTTGTGCATTCTTGTCTTTCAGGTCCTGGTGTTGCCACACCAGCGCCTCCGTCAGACCTAGGCGCCGCAAGGCCCAGGCGCAGTGTCACGCCCAGTGGCACAGCGCCGGCTGGCTAACGGCAGCCAGCCACTTCTTGTCCACCGTCGTAGCCCGGGCGCAAACGCCCGCGGCCTGTCGCAGCTCCTCGGGCGTGGGCCCCTTGTACACGGTTCTTACCTGCCTTTGCAGCAGCCACATTTCCACAGCCCCTGGCATCCTACAACCGAACAAGCTTTCGCGAAAGTAGTCCAGGTGTCTAATGCTGTATGTGGTCTGGGCAAAGGGTACGTTCGGGTACGTTCGAATTCATGACGCACCCGTTAAATTCGGTGGACAACTGTTCTAATAGTGTTTTAATCTCGGTCCTTGTGTCCGTTGCCGATTTTCGGTGACGTTCGTCTGCGGCCCACTCGAAGTTCGATACTGAACGCCCCGGCCCCGGACCATTTATCCGCCCACACCAGCGTTCGGTCTATGCACGTGATGCCCTCGTGCCCGTCGGCCGAAAGCGGCACCAGGCCAAAAAGGCTTACTGCCACGGGGCGCCCGGGGTCCGCTCTTGCTTTTATTTCCCATTTGTTTTCTTTAGTATCAAGGTCTTTTAGCAGTAGCTGGCCGGCATGGTTGGCCTGCCTGAGCTGGCACCAGAGCCTGTCGTAACATCCGGGCAGCCCCGTCTTGAGCGCGAGAACAAACCTTAGTTCGCTCATTTGTGAGTGCGGCCCGGCTATTTTCTGTTGGGCTGTCTGGTGCACCTGGGCGAACAAGGTCTTTAGGGTTTTTTTTAACGAGGAAGGACCGAGATGATGATGAACCAGGGTGGTGAGAGGAGAGCGTGCACCTGGCAGCGGGGTTCCGAGTGTGAGCAGAGAGAGGGGAAACCATGTAGGGCGGGTGAGATATGGGGAGGGCGGGGGAAGAGAGAGAGAAAGAGAAAGGGTGGGGGGGGGGGGGCAACAGAGTTGCTGTTAGCATGCAGGCACGGGGAGAGCCGAAATGTCCTTCGCCCCAAAGAATTTTTCTTGGCGTGCCGCAATTTGCGGCAAAAAGGCTAATGTTCGTAAATTCCGGCATTTTCCGCATTTGTCGCGAAATTCACTACAAACAGCATCTTGAGAAAAAATTTGCAAAGAACATTTCGGCAATGCAAATTAGCTCAAGAAAATTTTTGGGGAAAGGAGGGCGGGCGGGGGAAAACAATTTTACTGCAAATTTCCCCCGCCCGCCCCCTTTTCCCCCAGCATATTTTCTTGAGCTAATTTGCCATTGCCAAAATGTCCTTCGCCCCAAAGAATTTTTCTTGGCGTACCGCAATTTGCGGCAAAAAGGTTAATGTCCGTAAATTCCTGCATTTTCCGCATTTGTCGCGAAATTCACCACAAACAGCATCTTGAGAAAAAAATTTGCAAAGGACATTTCGGCAATTGCAAATTAGCTCAAGAAACTTTCTGGGGGAAAGGAGGGCGGGCGGGGGAAAAATTTTACTGAAATTTGTGCCCCCGCCCGCCCCCTTTCCCCCAGAAATTTTCTTGAGCTAATTTGCAATTGCTTGCCGAAATGTCCTTCGCAAGATTTTTTTGGCGTACCGTAGATTGCGGCAAAAGGCAGATGTTCTTAAATTCCTGCATATTCCGCACTTGTCGCGAAATTCACCACAAACAGCATCTTTAGAAAAAAAATTGCAAAGGACATTTCAGCAATTGCAAATTAGCTCAAGAAACTTTCTGGGGAAAAGGAGGGCGGCAGGAGGAAGAGAGATGGAACAAAAGCCCAACCGGTTTTGTTTAGCCAGGTCTGTGAGCTTATAAGGTAAACGGCCGGAGTGTATACACTGGATTTTCTTTTAATAAACAAGAAAACAAGGGAAATCACGCAAATCAGATCGCACAGAAACCATTGCAGATCAGATACACAAAAATTCGCAGCCAGGGCGCTCTGTTTTGAAAGTCTCAATTGCCCTTGCGCTAATTTTAGATCCTAAGATAGATACTTTCTGCAAATTATGCATTAGCCGGAAGTGCTTAAATACGTTGTCATCAAGCTCAGGACAAGCAGTAAAATCTAGGTCCTGCAGGTTTGGCAGGTTTTCCAAATGCTTGATAGCCGAAGACGCCAGATTTTTACATCTCCTTACGCTTAGCTGCTGCAGATCTTTCAGACGCGACAAATGCCGGAACTGCTGTCCGTCGAATTGCAGGCCACCTTCGAGAGTCAATCTTTTCAAATGGCTTGGCAGATGAGCAAGTTCATCGCCGATCAATTCAGAGAGGTCCGTAAAGCTCAGACAAAGATTTGAATTCGTGGATCGCACAGTCGAGCAGATTCAGCTTTTGCAGGCAGTGTTTGAGGCCGCACAGCTGTTGTAGCCTGGCAGAGGTGATGCGGTTACAAAAGGCCAGATTTAGCTCTTGCAACTGAGTCAGTCGCGCCACGTGGATGAGCCCCGCGCTTGTTATGTTGTTGTTGTTCGAAAGATCCAGGACCCGCAGGTCTTGCAGGTCGGAGAGATGTTGCAGCACGTTGTCGTTAACGCTGCATTTGCAGAGAATTAGCTCCTGCAGCTCGATCATTTTGTTGATAAACTGGAGATCAGTTACACACAGAAAGGCTAGGTTCAGGTATTGTAGCCTACGCAGGCCTGAAAGCTGCGTTAGCCCCGCCATGCTAAGGCCGTAGCAGAAACGCAAAGACAAATACTTGAGATTGCGATGGCCGGACAAGTTCCCAAGGGCGGAGTCAGTGAGCCCTGCGCAGCGATTAAAATTTAGATACCGCAGTTGTTTTAGTGTCGCAATCCAGCTCAACTCACTGGGGACGCGGCTATAAGACAAGTCGAGCTGTCGCAGCTCGGTCATCTCTTGCAAGACACTGCAGAGATTGGCGCCCAGCACTTCATTTTCCCTGAAGCTCAAAACCAAGGTGTGTGGCTTTTTGACTTTTAGGTAGGCAATTTTCCTCGGTGGCCTCCGGGCAGTTTCCCAGACAGCTTTTGCACGGGGCTAGGGCGGGTCCTTCATTTTTGTAGTAAATGTTGCCCAAGCCCTGCAAGCCGTTGATATTCTCGGCCTCTTTTAGGTGCTGGTCTAAGACTATGTCAATCAGGATAGTTTATACGGTAGTCTTATTCTCTTTGATAAGTCGCAGGATCGGGGCAGTTTGTTCCCGTCAATAGTCAAGCAAGTGTACACCCCTCCACCGCCCTCAATCCCATTTGGGGGGGGGGCGACCAACTCTGCCACCCCGGCCACCGGCACGTTCAACTCGATGCCTCCGGCTGGCGGGACGGCACTCCCATATCTGCCCCACCGCCAATGCCTCCTCCACCGCCCATGCCCTACCAGTATTACCCTTCCTCTGGGCTCGCATCTCCGCCACCGTTGTCACCGCCCCCAGTTCCGTACCCTCCTACCCGGGGCGGGCCCACATCCGAGGGTAAGTCGGGTAAGAGAAAACTCGGTGACAACGGCGTGGTCAAACCGCTATCTCACCTCCCACCGATCCCGGGCCCATACAATTGCCCGTTTGGCCTTTTTAACGAGACTATTGCGGGACAGTGGCACAAAAGCCCAGGTGCGGAGTGTGCTGTGATTATATGATGCATGCGGTCATTTTCAACCCCCTTGATGACAACCGACTGTGGGTCGCCCCCGTGCCAATGGTCGAATTCTTGTCAATACCAACACCCACGCCAGGGTCAAGAACGGGTGGAACCAATAAAATGGTATATCCACCGTTGGTACGTGGGGCGATCCTAGGTGAAGAGGGATGACAAATGGGTCCTCAACCCTAAGGACAACCACAACGAAGGCATCCGAATTCCCAACGTCCATCCCGATGGGACGACGTACTTCTTGCCGCCCGGGCAAGACCCGCCCTGGCTGGCCCAGTACTCAACCGAGGCCAAAGCTCGGGTGGAAAGGTACCGAAGCCAGGGCAGGAAGTACGACGAAGTGGCATGCTATATGCCCGGGAAAGAACACCCGATCGGTACCTTACATACACATACACACCCTCTCAGACCTCAGATGCCCCTATGCTCCATGCAGGCGTCAAAAGGGCGAAGACGGGAAACAAGAAACCCAAGAACAAATAACCGTGGGTCGCCCAATGCGTCCACACCCGAGTCAACGACACGTGGTGCCTCGCCCTCGGGAGCGTTCTCCTTGCTCCTGAGTGGGACAGATATGCCATGTGCTGGCCGGCAAACTAAGGCGCCCGCCATGGGGACAGCCGCAGAGCAGCCTACCGTAGTGGCTGCGACTCTTCTCTTCACGGTCCCGGCCCAATCGCCGACCGAAACTCTGTATAGTCCCATAGAGGCTACGACCTCACCGATAGAGGATAGCGTTGAGACGAGGGATAAGGATATAGTGATGGGTAGCGACGACAACCGTCGGGAGCGTGTACCGAACGAGCCGGACACGGTCGCTGACCTTACCATAGAGGTCGGTTTACCCAATCCCTTACCTAAAGACACAGTCGCAAAGGCGACGCCGGCTGTAGATCCTGACACGATCACATCAAGTATATGTGATGGGGGGCATCCAATAAGCCCTGGGACCCTCGCGTAAGACGCGCGAGGCCTATCAGTGTCCGGCAGGTAGAAAAACCCGCCCCTTTTGTGAACAAGGTAAATAAAGTATATGCAGGGGCACGCTCATATGATATATACTCAGGGCCGACCTTAATATTAGATCGGCGTACCAGTCTGACAAGGGGTACGGTCATTAGATCCGATGTCAATCATCCACGCATACCACGCCCCGACGACAAGGCTGTCCCATCTCTGCCGGTCGGATAAACCCCTTCACCTTTCCAAGTGGCAACCACTATGGTCCTACCCGCCACAAGGGGTGACAAAGCCATTGCCCCGGTAGTCATTCGCCAAATGGGTCTCACTCCATTGCACGACTCTGACCTGCTCGGAGTGACGGCGCGATCACAAGCGCAACAGTTCGCCGAGATAGAGTTAAGACAGGCATTGACAACCCGAGCCGGACCGGTAGACCTCCCACCGGCGGAGGCACGGGACATGAGCTACCAGATTATACTGGAAAGAGCTCAAGGGCTACCTAGATACCGGAAATGATAGCATGGCCCAAATCACATTCGCGGGCAAACGTTTCATAGACAAATATGGACGTCTGTTTGATTTTACTAAGACAGGCCCGCTCGGATATATCCGGGGTGCCAACGACGAACGGAGCGCGATCGTAGGACGTGTCCCGTTGACAGTCGAATTCCCGTCCGGGATGTCTTATACCATTCATGTCTTGGTCGTCCCGGCCTTCCCAGGCACTATCGTTTTGGGCAAACCCGATTGGGCAAACCCGATCTCAAAATGATGGATGCGCAGCTTACGCTGGGACAGGATATCATCAAATATGGACGTGGACGACATGAGTCTGAATTCCCGATCCTAAAATCGGAAACAGACCTCCCACGACGGCATTCATATGGCGGTAGGGCTCAGGTCACACTGATACCACCGGCCCCTCCATTACCGTATGATGGACACCCCTCGCCGAGCAACCTCGTCTTACCCCACAGGGTACGGCATGGGTGTACGCCAATGTATACATCCCAGAGCCGGATGACAAGCCACCCGACCCATGGGAGGACTTTGGAGAACTCGCGGCCAAGAGGGAAGCTCAGATCTTACTCCTGAAGCGTCAGGAAGACTCGTGGCATGGCTTCGACCAGCCGGGTCAACTGACCGAGGGGGTTCACCAATACGTACGGGTCAAAACGAGCCTGGTATACCATGCTTCCAAAAGGCTGACGGAGGATGATGACGTCATGCTAAAGCTGAAGCAATGATACCAAGGCACAGATCCGATACAGCCGGAAAGCTTAACGGCGGTGCCCAAAATACTATCCGACCGCCTAGACCGGGTCGAAGACATTACGATTATCCTTCCAATCCATCCCACCGTCATGTGGTGAAGACATGTTTTGGATCGGGCGATCGATGATCCTATTCCAATCCCTAGCCGACAGTCCAAACCCCTTATGGCCTTTCGCTTGGGGTCCGTTAATGACGGGTTAGCATACCGTACCAAGCTCATGACCCGCAAGGTCGATGACTTACGGGAAGCGGGATTCCAAATCTTCCCCGGCTTCTACCATAAGTCCGCGGTGAAAAAATATGCCGAAATGATCACCGATCTACAGGAGTTTGCCTCTTGGGACACTCAATCCTCCACGCGATACCCTGGCCGGGACGCGAAGGACGAGGTTGAAGACCCGGACTCCATACTTGAGTACCCGGATGACCCACGGGAGCAAAAACCCGTCGAGGACATCGTTGACGAGGTCATGGCGCGACAACAGGGGTCGCCAGACTTTGTCCGGGACCTCAAGGCCCAATTCCTTAATAACAAAAAGCTGTTCGGCCCACTTGTCGCTGGCGGGGTGACCCATGCTGCCGCCAGGATAGAACGACAAGTCGGACAGACTATGCCCCGCCTCAAAGGATCACGCCTCAGTTACAAAGAGGAACAGATCTGCGAGGAAATGGTGCAGGACATATTAGCCAAGCGACTGATCGAGCCATCGTGGTCGGAATTCCGATCGCCGGTCAGACTGGCCCCAAAGCAGGATGGCAAACAGCGCTTGTGCATCAACTACACCAGGCTGAACAAGATCATTAAGAGCATCGAGGCCCCTATCCCTCGTATGCGAGATGGTCTTAACAAGCTTAGGTAGGCCAAATTCTTTACCAAACTCGACCTAAAGAACGGTTTCTGGAATATACCGCTCGAGGCGGAAAGCCGTCCGTTGACTGCCTTCGCTGTCGGGGGGAGACTGTACCAATGGACAGTCCTCCCGATGGGACTGAAGACGGCCCCGGCAATATTTCAGGACTGTATGAACCAGGCTCTATCGGACCCGAAATATGGGGGCGTCCAATTCATAGAGACATATGGCCATACAAACCTATACAGCTTCTGTTATATCGACGACATTGTCATTTACTCCAATACGGAAGCGGAACAAAGAGTGTAGCGCTGTGCATGTGTTAGCCCGCGGGAGGGAACGAATGGCGTCCCGCTTCTCCGGCTTTAGCACTATCTCGCCCCCCTGTACCCTGTATCCTAGGTGGTCGATGTGATCGTTTGCGAACGAGCACTTCTCTAGGTTCAGCTTCAGGCCGAAGGCTTCCAAGCGGCGCAGCACATCTGACACCAAGACTTCGTCAAACCTCTGCGGGATTTCTGCCTTAAAGGTGACTCGTATGGGGAGGGGCCACCCGCGGCCGAAGAGACTTATAACAAGTTGAAGGAAGCTTTAACAAGAGACCCTCTTACGGAGGGCGGGTCAGTCCTAATTCTGCCCGATTTCGAAAAGCGCTTTATACTCGCTACGGACGCATCCAAATATGCAGTCGGGGCGGTATTACAGCAATACGACTCCGCTCACAAGCAGCTCCGGCCAATTATGTTCGTCAGCAAAAAGCTGACCCCTGAACAGGTGAACTACTGCACACGGCAACGCGAAGCGTTGGCAATAGTGTGGGCGTTCAGCCGGCTGCGAGAGTACTTGTGGGGCGCACCGAATATACTAGTCCAAACCGACCATGCCAACCTGAGGTGGCTCATGGATAAGGAACATACGGGCCGACTAGCGAGATGGCAGTCGGAATTAGCCTTGTATGATTTCACCATTGAGTACATCAAAGGCAAGGAAAACACGGTCCCGGACAGCCTTTCCCGAATGCCGAGAGTCAAAGGCTCCATCGGGGACGGACTTGACCGGTTCGCCATGCACACACCAACGGCATGCCTTGTCGGGTGGACTGGCAACGATGACTGGTTGGCCAGCGAATACATGCCGGGGTTCACAGACACACTGCCTACGGGTATGGCATATATAGCCACCAGCGCCATCAGCTGGCAACCGGGATATAAGAAAGATACCCAAGAGCAGCTGCTGGAAAACCTCGAGTCTATCCGCCGCGTATGCTGCGCTAAGCACGACGCGGAAGACTGGCGGGATCTCCTTGAGGAGATTGATACGCAGTCAGACATCCTCAGCGAAGGGGATATACGGGAGGGCCAGACCCACGAACATGAACACTCCATGAACGCATTCTTTTCCAATAAGAATCAGTCGTTCTGGGTGCCGAAGAATGTTCACCCGTCGTGGTCTGCTGCCATCGCAGCCGCAACCCAAACGCAACATACCCGGGATCACATCGGCCTGGTCACCAGCGCCCTACAGCTGGATGATATGGACATGACCTTGGCCAGCCCTGCGGTTTTTAGTCAGTTAGCCAGGGATTCGAAGGAATGGGGCCCCTTTATATCTCACGCCACGGATGCCCAAAAGCATCCCGAGACAAGGGAGATCCACCTCCAGAAAAAGACCATGGCATGGCACGATGACCTCCTAGTATGGTACAAGGGGTCCGGAGGCAAGTGGGAAAAGACGCCGTCCAAATGGACGCTGTTGGTCCCTCCACAGCTTCGAAAGGCGATCTTAACCGCTACCCATTGCTCCGCCTTAAACTCCCACCCAGGAAGGGACAAACTGTCGTGGTTCATTTCACGGAAATTTTGGTGGCATGGCATGCAAAAGGCCATATCCGAAACAGTGGATACGTGTGAACACTGCAAGCAAATCAAATCTCCACACCCAAACTCTCAGAGGGGCCTGTACGGCGAATACAAGCTTACAGAAGACATCTTTGAGACCTTACACATAGACTTCGTGGGCCCACTACCACGAGCAGAATAGCACAACTACTGGTACATCCTGACCGCCATCGACCGCTTTTCGAACTACGTGTTCGCGGCTCCGGTCAAGGAGAAGGACGCAACATCGACATGCGAGGCCTTGATCGATCACGTCTTTCGGTACACGGGAGTACCCAAGAACGTATACAGCGATAGGGGTTCAGAGTTCACCAATGAGCTCTCAGCACAGCTGCGGCGTGGGGATTCAAATGGAAGTATGTCACGGCATACTCGCCAGAGAGCAATGGCAAGATAGAAAGGGTCCATAGGGCACTCAAAGCCGCCCTCCAACAATACTGCCGTGATAACCAACACATCTGGCATAAGGCACTTCCGTCCTTTGTGTTTTCCATGAACAACACGGGCTCGAAGGCGTTAGGTGGGAAGACCACTGGCGCCTCCCCAAATTTGCTCGTGTACGGCCGTCATTTACGTATTCCGGAAGATATGGTGATCCCGCACCGCCCGGAAGGCGGATTCCTAGAACACGAAGAGCTCTTCGCATGTCGCCTAAGGGTGATGGCGGAAGCTCGACATTATGTGGCCAAGGCCCGAGAGGCTGAAGAGGCCAGCCGCCAAAACCAGAACACACCATCCAAGGTCAAGTATGAATCGGGAGAGTACCATGCGGGGCACCTAGTATTCCTATACGTCCCGCAGGTCCCCAACTTGGTCAGTGTGAAGCTCTTCCCTATGTGGCAGGGACCCTACACCGTATTGGAACAAGTGATGGCTCTGACCTACCGCATACAGGGTAAAGGCAAGACACTAGTGATCCACGTCCGACGCTTAATGCGCTTTAATCCCATGCTCGACCGAAACGAGACAATGGCAGATGCTATCCAAAAGCTGAACGTAAGCTTGCGTGCCCCGCCTAAGCGCCGTGACAAAACGGCCGAGGCGAAGGCTAATCCCGATCCGCCGATCCCGGTCGCGGAGAATAACGCAGCATCAGCGCCCAGCCAAGAGGGTATGAACGTCGACCGAGATGACGGACCCTCCCCGGCGGTCATAGCTCCGCGGCCGGATATCCATCCGCAGACCGAACAGGAGGAAAAAGCGGACATCGCCCCTCAGCGCCCACCGGGTGAGTCCAAGCTGAAGAAAGGCGAAGACGTTAAGGCCATCCATTGGCACGTGGGTAAGGTATATATCCTCCGTCCACCGACGGGCCACGTAGGCGACGATTGCCTAAACCACTTCTTCCTAATGAAAGTCAAGGAATGGGAACCGAAGGTCCGCGCCACCAGGGCGAACAAAGCGACCTCGGCCGAACCACCCATCCTACAGTTCTATCGGTCACACCAAGACCTCGACGATCCTGAATCCCGAGTCTTCTACCCGGTGTATCGGGACGGGAAAAACGTCGAGACGATCTGGAAGGGCATTACCGATAAATCGCCCGGATACAAGCAATGGCAGATCCAAGTATGGCCGCGCATGGTGCTAGACTACCCATTCGACCTCCAACATGGCCGAATCCCAATACGGTTATGGGACGAGATAGCTGCCGAAGGCATCTCTACCGCTCTCATAGGGGCACCAGCACCGGGGAGATACAAACCCGGCCGATTAGGCCAAGCTGCTAAATCCAAACGGGCTCGAAAGTAGTCGAGGTGATGATCGATGAAACGCATAGCCAAACACGGGTAGTATAGGGGTACCGGGCCCAACCGCACCAAGCGGAAACCTAGCCACTACCATACTAGGGACACACCCGAAGATACCTCTGTCTTGTTTAAAATACTACCTAAGTCCGCTCTTCTACGGGAAAGAGGGTATTGGACCTAACATGATGTAACAAACGGGAAAAGTGACCCTGCCCCGCCCTCCGTGGGTTGCGACGGCCCCGAAGGTATCTTGACGTGTCGGTAGTTGGTGTTACCACCATGGGTCGGAATAATTTCTGGCTAGCTCAACCTGGCCATTGCACATCACACTCGCCTCCTCTCGAGTTGCTAGCCCGCCTCCCGCGGCTCTGGCATGTGTGGGGTGTGATAAATTATTCTCCACAGAATGTTACGTCATTTATGTCACGTCCTCCCTATCTTGTTGTTTGGGTGGCAGGTTGAAAAACACCACGAGCCATAAGCATATATACTTCATTCATGCACTTAAGTGTCCCTATTCCTAGACAGCCCGATTCATATATAATCCCGAGGCATTAAGTACGGACAGGCGAAGGGATCCAAGGGCTCACGTCGCACCCAAATCCCCCTGTTGACATGTACATAAGTAAGCAAGTGTGCAAAGACGACAAACATCCCATAATTCACAGCAAACACACTTGCCTTGCTCATAATTTTGGCTCACAGACATACTGACAATCAAGCCCTTATGCCACCTATAGGCATGCAAACAGCGCTGGAGCAGTACCTAGCGTTCCTATTAGCGTGCGTGGCGTCGGTGTGCGTTATCGCGGTGGTACACTTGCTAATGCAAGTCATCGCGGTCGACAAGGGGAAAGCATCGGACCAGAGGCAAGAAGGCCAGCCGATAGCAGGGGCGCCGCCGGAGGCCAAACAGGGTCCGATTTACCTATGTCGGAGAGCCCCAGGTTCGCCACCCCACCACACAAACGACACAAAACAGCACACTCACACTCGGATTCTAAGGGGGCCGGAATCATTCCGGAGGGACCCGTCCAACCCCGACCGAGCCCCACTTCACCTAGAACCCCACTCAGCACTCCTTCCGATCACTCGAACACCGAGCCACATGAGCCCGGAGGGAGCCGCAACGCTGGCTAGTGTTGCGCGCAAACCTTCCTCACCTCCGACGGATGAGGATGTCGACCCAGAGGGTATCCTTCAACAACCATGGGTTGACCCGGAACCATGGCGCGTACCGGACGAGTTCGATCAATCCGACACCGATTACGAGTCGGGTGAGGACAGTGATGCTGAAGTCATGGCGCGCAACCGAGCTAAGCGACGCTTAAAGGCTCGCCTTAAATACTGGCGGCGGTTCGGGTGCAAGGATAAACCGAGCCCGATAAATACAGCGACGGGTTAAACCCGGTCAAGGAGGAAAAACCCGTCCCCTCGCCTTTCAACATGGATTATCAACAACATCCTTGTCCACCACCTGAACAACCCCGACACAGGGGCAGGAAAGAGGAATTTGTGGCATACTTCCACAAAAAGGATGATATCCCATACGTATACGGCCCGATCGACCGACCGGTATACTGTCATAGGGATAGACCGGTAGGCCAGAAAATCTACCGTCTCATCCGATGGGAATCCAAATCAGGGAAACCCAAACCTCCGCCTTCCAGCCTGCCCCAGAGGGTCAACTATGCACGCGTCAACCGATTATTGATGCCGTATCGCATCTCGATGCAAACCATGTTACGGGGAATGGATCCCCACCTCTTCCAAGGGAACGAGGCGAGCGAGGAGTACGAAAAACCCGTCCAATACGCCTTTGACCCGGCGTCACGCCAAATGCACCGCATATACCCTCCGTACCCGGATATCACGGACGCAGAGCGCCGCCTACGGCTTGAATGCCCAGCGCTCAAACATACAACCAATCCGCGTTCTAATCCGTTCAAACCAACGGCGGAGCCATATCGGCATATGCTCGTTGGCAACCAGGTCAACTGGGTACCGGACCCTCACTATTTTGAGGACGAACCGGCCCACGGGGTCGTCCCTGAGGAAAGCATACCACCGCCACTTCCACCAATGCAAGATGAGCGGGGGTATACTCTCACACCCCATCCTACCACTACGCGGCACATGACGAGAACCGTCTCCGAGTGACCTGCGGTGGTGTGCGTTCAGTGCCCTCCAACGGCAGCTATAACTGCGGACACAAGTGGATCCTTGACCCCGACCTATACATGTCGCCAGAGCGATGGGGACCACATATGTGTCTGGAGCACAAATCTCTTGAGAGGGAACGACCATGGCAGTACCCAGTTACTAGATCGTGGGAAGTTCCTCAGGGCCCGCCGACCTGGCCCGAAAATCCACTCCCACACGTGGTACCCTACACACTCACCCCGGGGGATCCTACATCACTGACCATGGAGCAGTGGGCGTTGACTCGGACCATCACAGGCTGGGCTAGCTTGTCCGATCAGCAAAGGGCGTATGTGCTACGATTCTATAGCATCAAAGCGCTGCCCAAACAGCTCTTGGAACCCTACGAGCTCCGAAGGCTCCGATGGTCACAATTAGATATCAGTGTCTACTACCGACTCCTGGAGAGAGCGGGCCTACCCCTCCCTGACGAGGTTCAGGCATATAGGGCCTATCACCTCCGAAAGGGCCGCGATCTCCCATTCAATCTGTCGGCGGAAGGTGACGAGTTGCGCCAAATCAAGGAGGCCCTTGGAGTGCCCCTTGAGGAGAGTGCCCAATAACCGTCCCTACCTCCTGCCTATTAGATAGTGGCGTCACATATATTTCACTCTCGCCTCCATACCATAGGCGGAGCTACTATCGCCCCCAGCCACCTACAATCCCCGACCGATTTCAGGGAGTGGCAAGGCTACGACAAAGACAGTATCTCCGCTTTCAACAAGAACACATGGCGGTATGGCTCATAGCCGTTCGCTATCGCCTGTTCCGAAACGGCCATGGATACCTACTCAATATCTTGCTTGACCGCGAAAATGCCCGCCCAACCGACCCTCAACGCCTCCAATCCTGGGCGGAGAGGTGGGCTCGAAACTTTCGTTATCACGCTCGTCCAGAGTGGGACAGCGCGGTGCAAGACGAAGAGTTCAGATGGCACAAAGCTACAAAGCCATTTGACTATATATACCACTCTCGACACTGTTACCCACGGTGGGAGCAAGTGTACGAATATAAACTCGGGGACATAATGCACAGGCTATACCCTGAGTACGACCAACCACGGTCGTCGATCCGACCGTTCGAACTATCTGATGACGAACGGCAAACGATCCGCATCTAACTCGATCACGAGCGCGACGATCCACCCTCCGACCAACCAGAGGGGCGGTACCGCTCATCCTCCCAGTCCAGCACAGAGGACGATTTCGTCCGATACGTGGAGGAAGACGAGAGAGATGTGTTTTGAGACCCTCCAATAGGGGTTGTATATCTTCCTAGACACTTCCAAAAATAACTTCAAGCTGGCTCTACACAATTGTATATATCTATACAAAAAGTCCACCGAGGACACTCAAAAACGAAACAAACATCTAGAGTGGCAAAGCGCCCGTTCATTCCAACAAATGGACGACCTACGGGCAAGTTTGTTATCCATATATAGCTAACAAATTTGTTCATAGGTGGACTCCTATTCGGGCCCGATTGCCTCCTGTCTAATATAAGGGGATCCGTAGCGCGCTGTGAGGGTATATGTCCGCAATCTGTCCGCTAAAGGCTATATTGTGATTATATACTTTTCTCCACCCCAGCAAGGGATCCGGGACGCAACTTTGAGAATACATTCATCCCAGCCTACCGCCAATAGGTCAGCTTGGGTGGTATTTTTACGTCCTGGCTCCGATTAACATCCGCCCCATCCAGGGAGCCTATGGAGCGACCGACATGCCATGTCTACGAATACCTACATCCCAGCACCAAGTAGACCTTCCGTCCCACCCGGGGAACCAAGGGAGCGTCACTAGAGGTGAGTTAGCCGATCTTGCCAAACGACGATGAGATGGTTCAACTCGACTCCCGTCCGACCAAGGACATCCAAGGAGAGTTGCTGGGGGTATGAGGCAAGGTTGCGTCGAAAAGGATGCGACTTTACTTCAGACCCCAGGACGTAGTTACCGTATATCCGACCAGAGCCAAGAAGTTACTCCTCACATTCGGATGACAAGGGTCATCAAGGGGGGGGGGGGGAGTGTAGAGCAAAATTCAAAATTCAAATTTGATAATTAAATTCGAAATCAAATTCGAATTTCGCATATGTTCCGAAATCCAAATCATTCGGAGTAACGCCTACAGTCACATTTCCTTCCTTCAATCGCCTATCTGATTCCTAGAAGGAAGAGAAGCCATCAACCTCGAGCCAAACCTCGACAGCCCACATATTCCTACCGCTCACATTTACCTCTCTACTCCTAATCAATAGGGGTTATCGGTATAAACCGGGGAGGGGGGATTGTAGGCGTAGATAGGTAAATATGTGCTACTTTATTAATACCCCGTGTCGATTCAGACACAATAAGAGATTGTTCCTATTAATAACACTCTTAACCGGATGATGATAACATTACTAAAAAGGTCCGTTACCCTTTTCAGGTCAGAATATATTATCGTTAGACCGGACAACGGGAACTGGCTGGTGTTTGCCTTGGTTGTTTTTGGGCTTCGCTAGTCTCCCACATTTTCCCACCATCTTTGATCTTTATTTAGGTCAGAATATATTATCGTTAGACCGGCCAACGGGAACTGGCTGGTGTTTGCCTTGGTTGTTTTTGGGCTTCGCTAGTCTCCCACATTTTCCCACCATCTTTGATCTTTATTTATATAAGTGAAGAAGATTGGGTTACTGGCGAAGTTGTAGAATTTGGTTGAGTAAAAGGATAGGCATCAATAAATATATTCTTTTGATATCGAACCGGCAAAACAGGGTAACTTCATTGGCATTGGCACCGCCAAGGCCACCCCAGACCCGGAAGTAGTTCAAGTCCGAAATGTTAGTGTCACAAACTCTCTCTGAACTTTTGAAACTACAGTACATATAATACCTTTTCAATATTAATCACATCACCTACTATGATTAACTTCCTAAGCTCCCCCTTGATTGATGGCATTACAACAATAGACAAATTTTATTAATAATAGTATTTAATCATACCGGCACACCCCAAGGACAGTTACATATTTTATTAATACCTATATCACTCTATGTGTAACGGTGCCACGGAATTCAAAGCTTTGGCAGTTTGGGGTTGTAGCGCTAGGTGTGACGTGTCAGTATTATTCAAAATCTCTAAGTAAAAGTAAAGTACGAACCTTGTTGTCTAGTGGGTTATGGGCCTTGGCAGCGCTTAACTCTGGCACTGCAAGCAAGGAAGGAGACCATCGCCGACTGGGAGGCGACCGTCGACAAAGGGGTTGGTGTCATTCCTGTAATTGACACATAAAAAGGGAAGCTTTCGCAACCCTGTGGCTCAGTTTTGAACGCATAGTACCTGTCCCCGTTTTTGGTTAGGTGAGTCACCGGCGTCGGCCGGGCAAAGAGGCAAGAACATCAAGCACATCAGACACAGTGACTGCCACCTGTGCTGCTCAAAGGAAAACAGCAAGTAAGACTTCATGAGTTTCAGCACTCTTAGAAGCACAGGAAAAGACTAGACAAAACTTGACTGAGAAAGGACAATATGACGGGAGAACCCCGTGCAAGACATTCCTACGGGAAATAGTTTTGGCATTAGGTGGAAAAGGACTTAAGGGGGCACTCAAGACCCCAGAAGAACACCTTAGCGGGTAGTCCATGAGAGTAATGTAAGTGCGTTGCATAGCAAAGGAAAGAAAGTCCCCAATTACATGTGGAGGTGGGAGAGAGAGCAAGAAAGCAATCAGCAAGAGGGAGAGGAAAGAAAGGGTTGAGAGAGGAGTAAGAGGAAGCTGAGTTAGACTCAGAGTCAGAAGCAGACAAGGAAAGCCTTACCTCTTGTTTTACTGAGACAGAAAGGCAGCCTACTTTAGGGGGAGATAGTGGTAAGAGTGAGCAAAAAGAAGGAGAAGAGCAGGTGGAGGAGAGGGGGAGAGTGTGTAGTCAGCTTTCACCTACTTATTCCACACCATCAACGACAACAATCAAGACGAAGAGCAAGGAGTAAGTAGAGGAAAAAGAGAAGGAAGACAGAATGATAGTAGCATATGAGGAGAGTTTGGAGCATGAGATGAAAAGGCAGAGAGAGGAAGCTTTTTCGTTTGTGTTTGACAAGCTAGTGGGTAAAGCCAAGAGGAGTGTGGCAGATTTAGTGAGAGACACCTCACCAGACTTGGTCAGAACTTGCACATTGTGTGGGCAAGACTAACAAAAAGGTTTGGTAAGGTGAGTGAGGAGGATGTGCAAGATAAGATAAATGCGATGAATGCACGGACGTTTGATGAGGGATGTGATTATGCTCCGCAGTTTGATGCGTTTGTTGCTTTAGATGAAGAGCTATTAACTAAAGGCAGTAGGCCATAAAACACCCAAAAGAATAATAGAAACAATAATCACCAATGCCTTACAAAACCCTGAGTATACGTCAGAGGGGGTGAGAAAGGATTGGGGAGGATGGATGAGCACGCTGAAGATGAATAAGAAACAGCATGCATGGTCTTTTGAGGAATGGTAGGAGGAGTTGGAAGAAAAAGCGTTGGAAATAGACAGAAACAAAGAAAGAGAGAAGATGAAGAAAGAAAAAGCACACGCAGGAAAAGATGCCAACAAAAGAGAGGAAGGGCAGAGAGGCGCTTGTTTTTGGTTTCACAAAGAGAGTGGATGCAAGTGGGGGGATGAGTGTCGTTTTGCTCATACAGAGGGGTCAGTCACTATGCGTAGTGTGCCTGGGGTGTGCTACATGTTTGAACAGTCAGGCAGCTGTGATAGATCTAACTGTAGGTATAAACACACCACCACTAACAAGAAAGGGGGAGGGAAAGGAACAGGAACGAGAAAGAAGACGTTGAAGAAAGGAGACATGAAATGTTTCAACTGTAACATGGAGGGGCATAAGTTCTCAGCATGTGGGAAGGAGTGTAGGATGTGTGGGGGTAAGCATAGACTACATGAATGTGAAGAGATGAAGAAGGCGAGAGAAGAGCCAGGTGAGAAGGAAGAACCGAGAGAGAAGGAAACGAGAGCAAAAGGGGAACATGGAAAGTTAGGAAGTGGGAGTGAGTCAGACACTTCTGACACAGATAAAGAATTGAAGCCGCCGGGTCCTTTAGCTTCCCGGCTCCCATCCGCCATCTTGCCGACGTTGTAGTCCGCCGCCAGGGTCATGTAACCACTCCCGCACCGCACGCACCACCAATCGCCGCTCTGGGACCGAGCCGCTGTCGAGGTCGCTGTCCGCCCCACTGTCATCCCTTCGGTCCTTGTAAGCCTTTCTCCCGCGTTCCTCTTGGAAGGGGCTTGACATGTTGATTGCAATCCCGGCCTTTCCTTTCTTCTTCTTACTTCTGCGCTTGGAGCGCTTCTCCTTCTCTTTCTTCTTCCTTTCAACTAACGGTTTGAGTGGGCTAACTTTGTTTTCCTCCCCCATCACTGGGGCTTCCTTCTCACTCTCTCTTTCCTGATCTGTATGCAGCCCGCAAAATCGCCCTCTCAACAGACCATAAGCTGCCTCTCGCAACAACACATTCTCACTCTCCATGTCATGAGTGCACACAAAACATTGCTGCTCACCTGACACTCGCCCCTCACAAAGACGATAGATTACTCTCTCTTGTACTACCTTCACTTTGCCCATGTGGCCCTTCTCCTTCACCATGCCTGCTCTCTCTCTCGGAAAAATTTCGCCACACCTCTTGGCTCCGTGAATTCGAGCCCTAGGGATCAAGGGAGCGGGGGAGCGCGCGGGGGCGGCGCAACTTCAACGACTG
>WBZZ01003112.1:80000-85000 GCA_019918135.1 Paulinella micropora | reverse complement strand
CTTTATTTTATTTGTTTCTTCCTGATAATGATGTTGCACTCTATCTCTGTTCTTCTTAGATTCTGTAGATTCTTTTTTTTATTTAGAGAAATAATTGGTACACTCTTCTTCTTCTTCTTCAGTACTTTCTTCTTCTTCTTCTTCTTCTTCTTCTTCTTCTTCTTCTTCTTCTTCTTCTTTCTTCTTCTTCTTCTTCTTCTTCTTCTTCTTCTTCTTCTTCTTCTTCTTCTTCTTCTTCTTCTTCTTCTTCTTCTTCTTCTTCTTCTTTTTTTTTTCTTCTTCTTCTTCTTCTTCTTCTTCTTCTTCTTCTTCTTCTTCTTCTTCTTCTTCTTCTTTCTTCTTCTTCTTCTTCTTCTTCTTCTTCTTCTTCTTCTTCTTCTTCTTCTTCTTCTTCTTCTTCTTCTTCTTCTTCTTCTTCTTCTTCTTTAATGAAATCGAAAGCGAAATTGTACAGGAAGTAAAGTCAGAACTAAGTCAAAAAAGTCGAAGTCAGAACTAATTCATGAAAAGCCAACTTAATATACTATAAAATAATATAAAAATAGAAAAATATGATTGAGCTCGAGAAAAGAGAAGTGGAAAAACGACATCAAAAGAACATATGAGGGGAGAAAAAGAGGAAAACAGCAACAACAACAACGACAACAACAACAACAACAACAACAACAAGAACAACAACAAAAAGTTAGATATGAAATGGATACAACTTACAAGAAATGAGAAAAGCTTGAGTAAAATATATGAGGGGAGAGGAAAATATATAAACTAAATATGGTAAGGAAATAAGAAATGGGAAAGGAAAACGAGGATATAGAGGGAGAGGAGAAAATGTAAAAGCTATATATGATCAGGAAATAGAAATGGAGAAAAGAAAGAAAAACTAAAGAGAGTGCTAGATATGATAAGGGGACAGAAGTGAGGGGAAAAAGGAAGATATGAGAGTACTTATGAGGGGAGAAAAATAGCAGGAAATATACAAAGAAATATATTTAGGAACAAGAGACTATATACAAAAAGAAAGAAGAACTAATACTAAGCTAGTGAGAGCGTCGCGGCGCATCCCAAAGGCGCCGCTTCGCTGAGTCAAGGATGCGCGCATGGCCTCGCGCAGTTTCGGCCGCAGACATCGCTCGAAAGTAGGGTAGGAGGCCACGTGGGTTCCGAGGGAAATCATCGATCATGGCATCAGCGAGCGTATCTTGCGCTGCGGGTAGCCCTCTTACAACGCTTGCATAGTAGGCTTGCACTCGGCGAAGGTAGCTCAAAGCTTCATGACCAAGAGCGCCTGTGGGTTCAAGAATCCATGCAACCAGAGTTGTGTTGGATGTCGTAGCTAGTTGATTATATTGGCGGTGCTTGATAAGCTCACGTTGAGAAGTAGCAGCAAACGGAGTGATAGCTGCTAGCCTTAGCGAAGCTCGAGCATGTGGGGAAGCAAAGCTAACATCAATAATCGCATCAGGAGGGCTCATTCTTGAAGGGCGCCACCATACGATGGTCAGGATGCTCTCTCGTTGCATCTTGAAAATGAAGATGGTCAGGCTCGATCTCGACCACAGCTCCACAGCGTCGCAGAAAAGTAGCCAACATCTTGACATAGCTGTCATGTCTCCTTATGATAGCCCCACCAACCACTGGACAAGTATGTGTGAGAAAGTGATATGTTGCAGTATAAGGGGTAAGTAGCTGTTGACAGCCAGGACTGTGAACGCCAGTAGCAGGAATGTCAGACAGTGGGAGCTGGGGCAGCCTAGCCAGAAGTGCAGCTTCAATCTCAGCATCTCTTAGCGAGAGTTCAGGACTGGAATTGTCGAAAACGGTAGTGCACGAGCTCCGTCTTGCGCAGCCGATAGCATGAGCGCAGGGAAAGCTAGACTATGTCGATCTCGTCCTTGTGCGAAGAGCCGATCGCGAAGTGTAGAGTAGATTGTTCGAGTCAGTCTACTCTGAAGACGAGCAGGCGGAATGACACCGGGCAAAAGTGGAGGTCTGATGAAGTCTCTCGGGACACCACTCTGTTCCAGACTGTCACCGCAGCTAACGAGCACATCGGTGTCTTCTTCTTCTTCTTCTTCTTCTTCTTCTTCTTCTTCTTCTTCTTCTTCTTCTTCTTCTTCTTCTTAGATTCTTAGATTCTTAGATTCTTTTTATTTAGAGAAATAACTGGTACAATTACAACTCATGGAGAAACTGCTAACAGCTATTGCCTAAATCAAATCGCTGACCGAGGCAGTGACCAGTGTCTGGGGGTAGTTATTAATATATTTCGAGTCCGGCGCTGCGGGTCTGGTTAATTAGTAAGTATTTCTTAAGTTCTATTTTGAACTGGCTGAGTTTGTTTATGTGGAAGATGTTATTGGATAATGTGCTGTAAATTTTAGCATTAACCTGTGTGAAGTACGGGTCGTTTCTGTCTATACATATAGTTTACGTTTTAGGGAGTATCGGGTTCGATGGGTATGCTTGGCGGTCGTACTAAAGTACTTATTATTACATGCATAGGTTGATTTTTCATTTGTGTTAAGTGTATATATGGATGCATTTGAATGCAGACTCTATATGTATATAGGGCGTAAAGGTCTAGGAGTTGCAGCTTATGTAGTAGAGGGGCAGTATGGGTGCGTGGGGCTGCTTGTAATAATAAGCGTATTATGCGTTTATGTATGTTGACTAGGGGTTGTATATATTTTTTTGTTTTATCTTGCGTGTCCCATATACTGATGTTGTATATGAGGTGTGGGTATACATGAAAGTAGTATAGTTATTTTAGGGTATGGGAGGGTAGGCAGGTGTTTATTTGCATAGGTCAGGATCTGAACCACAGGGTAGATTTTGGTGATAACGTTGTGAACTTGTCGGTGATGTTTTAGGTTGCGGTGTAGAACAATGCCAAGAAGCTTAGCTTGTTGACGTTGTTCTATTTCTTGGCTGTTTATTGCTAAGTGGATGCTTATGGAAAATCGTGTATTGTGTTTTGGCTGGGTTAGGAACAAGGTTATTCTTATGAAAGTAGTTGATTAGGCGGTCCTTCTTCTTGTTCTTCTTCTTCTTCGTCTTCTTCTTCTTTCTTCTTTCTTGTTTCTTCTTTCTTCTTCTTCTTCTTGGATTCTTGGATTCTTTTTATTTAGAGAGATAATTGTACAATTATAACTCATGGAGACACTGCAAACAGCTATTGCCGAAGCAAATCGCTGATCGAGGCAGTGACCAGTGTCTGGGGTGTAGTTATGAATATATTTAGAGTCCGGCGCTGGGGGCCTGGTCAGTTAATAAATATTTCTTAAATTCTTTTTGAATTGGCTTAGTTTGATTATGTGAAAAATTATCGGCCAACATGTTGTAGATTTTAGCATTAGTCTGCTAAAGTGCGGATCGTTTCTGTCTATGTATAGTTTGCGTTTATGAGAATATCTGGTTCGATGGGTATGCGTGGTGCTAGTGCTAGTGTAATTATTATCGTGCATAGGTTGATGCTTTATTTTTGGTGTGTATATATGAGTGTGTTTCAATATGTGTTTCAATGCAGACTCTGTATGTATAAAAGTTATATAGGTCTAGGAGTTGTAATTTATGCAGTAAGGGCGCAGCATGGGAGCGCGGGGCTGCTTGTAGCAGTAAGCGTATTGCGTTTATGGATGTTGACCAGGGGTTGTATTTATTTTTTGGTTTTGTCTTGCGTGCCCCATATACTTATGTTGTATATAAGGTGCGGGTATACATGTTCTTCTTCCTCTTCTTCTTCTTCTTCTTCTTCTTCTTCTTCTTCTTCTTCTTCTTCTTCTTCTTCTTCTTCTTCTTCTTCTTCTTCTTCCTCCTCCTCCTCTTCTTCTTCTTCCTCTTCTTCTTATTCTTCTTCTTCTTCTTATTATTATTATTATTATTATTATTATTATTATTATTATTATTATTATTATTATTATTATTATTTTGGACACCGTGATAGCCCAGTGGTCAAGTTCTACCATCTGGGCCCTGTCGCCAGTTCGATTCCCGTCGGTGCCACCAGTACTTTCATTGAACATACCGATCCGTCTGGACCAGTATTTTCATTGAACATACCGGCCCGTCTGGAAGTGTTGGAACTGCCCTTGCGGGGGTGTCATTAGAGCTTATCGTCAATTCTTCGTACTCCCCTCACGGGTGAGACGATGGAGGCGCATGTGCAGAAATGCATCAGCCATTGACAGAGAAGCACTACTATTATTATTATTATTATTATTATGGACACCGTGATAGCCCAGTGGTCAAGTTCTACCATCTGGGCCCTGTCGCCAGTTCGATTCCCGTCGGTGCCACCAGTATTTTCATTGAACATACCGGCCCGTCTGGAAGTGTCGGAACTGCCCGTGCGGGGGTGTCATTAGAGCCTATCGTCAATTCTTCGTACTCCCCTCACGGGTGAGACGATGGAGGCGCATGTGCAGATTTGCATCAGCCATTGACAGAGAAGCACTATTATTATTATTATTATTATTATTATTATTATTATTATTATTATTATTATTATTATTATTATTAAGGGAGTACATAGGCCATCGGTCCTTTCCATGGGCTGATTGGTATAAAGCTCCTAGAGTAATGTTCTATGCCGTCACTTCCTTTATTCCACCGATTGGTGTGGAGACTTTCCTTATGGAATGGAGGACTGGATGCACATGGCCTTTTGGCTCAGCAATTGGCAGGAGATACACTATTATTATTATTATTACTATTATTATTATTATTATTTTATGGACACCGTGATAGCCCAGTGGTCAAGTTCTACCATCTGGGCCCTGTCGCCAGTTCGATTCCCGTCGGTGCCACCAGTATTTTCATTGAACATACCGGTCTATTTCTGGACCAGTATTTTCATTGAACATACCGGCCCGTCTGGAAGTGTTGGAACTGCCCTTGCGGGGGTGTCATTAGAGCTTATCGTCAATTCTTCGTACTCCCCTCACGGGTGAGACGATGGAGGCGCATGTGCAGAAATGCATCAGCCATTGACAGAGTAGCAC
>WBZZ01003112.1:0-57500 GCA_019918135.1 Paulinella micropora | reverse complement strand
CGTCTACAGGATGCAAGCAACGCGGTTGACGCTGATCAACCAGGAGTGGTTGAAATTTGGAAGTATGGATAAAACGCCCACGACACGGAATGTACCATCTACTGGGTTCCAGTTCACAAATTTCAGAGGGCGTTTAGTGAAAACGTACAACAACAAGTGCCTTGTACTATTACAGAGAATCGACAGAATGGAAATGGAGAGGGAAAATATGCTCACAGTCCTCCGTTCCGGCTTTGAGGTTAGTTCCTTCTCTTTCTCTCTCTCTCTCTCTCTCTCTCTCCTCTCTCCTGTCTCTCTCTCTCTCCTGTCTCTCTCTCTCTCTCTCTGTCTCTCTCTCTCTCTCTCTGTCTCTCTCTCTGTCTCTCTCTCTCTCCTGTCTCTCTCTCTCTACTACTGTCTCTCTCTCTCTCTCCTCTCTCTCTCTCTCTCTCTCTCTCTCTCTCTGTCTCTCTTTCTCTCTCTCTCTCTCTCTCTCTCTCTCTCTGTCTCTCCCTCTGCTCTCTCTCTCTACTACTACTACTACTACTAGTACTACTACTACTACTACTACTACTACTACTACTACTACTACTACTACTACTGCTACTACTATTATTATCATTATTACTATTACTTACTACTACTACTACTATTACTACTACTACTACTACTATTATTATTATTATCATTATTATTATCATTATTTTTTCAGGCTTTGCCTTGTATTTTTTTTTTTTTTTTTTTTGCTCTGTTTCTTTTTTTTTCCTTCACATTTTCTATCTTGTGTGCTCAGACTGCTTCTTTTTTTATAATTCATCGTTTAATTTTCTTGCCTGATGTATGTTGTTGGTTTTTATCCTTGTTATTCCGGCAGTGCGCTTACTTCCCTTCATTTTTCAGCATTTGCCTTGTATTTTTTTTTTGTTGCTGTTTCTTTTTTTTTCCTTCGCATTTTCTATCTTGTGTGCTCATACTGCTTCTTTTTTTATAATTCATTGTTAATTTTTCTTGCCTGATGTATGTTGTTGGTTTTTATCCTTGTTATTCCGGCAATGCGCTTACTTTTACTCATTTTTTCAGGCTTTGCCTTGCATTTTTTTTTGTTGCTCTGTTTCTTTTTTTCCCCTTCACATTTTCTATCTTGTGTGCTCAGACTGCTTCTTTTTTTATAATTCATCGTTTATTTTTCTTGCCTGATGTATGTTGTTGGTTTTTATCCTTGTTGTTCCGGCGGCGCGCTTACTTCCCTTCATTTTTTCAGGCTTTGCCTTGTATTTTTTTTTACATAACATTCATACATAACATACATACATAACATACATACATAACATACATACGTAACATACATACATAACATACATACATACATACATACATTACATACATACATACATATGAACATACATACATACATATGAACATACATACATTACATACATTACATACATACATGCATATGAACATACATACATACATACATACATTCATACATACATTCATACATTCATTCATTCATACATACATACATACATACATACATACATACGCTACTAGGACGTTCGACTAGGTAGGGTGCAAATGTTGTTCCCTGCCCTTTCGAACTCCCCCCCCCCCCCCCTCTCTCTCTCTCTCTCTAAACTGGTCATCCTCTCTAATCCATTATTACGCCAGACTGGGAGAGGTTGATGTATTTTGAGAGGTTAACACTAGCAACGAATTGCTTGCTACTTACTACTTGATAATAATAATAATAATAATAATAATAATAATAATAATAATAATAATAATAATAATAATAATAATAATAATAATAATAATAATAATAATAGACTTATCAGTCAATTGGCCTTTGATCCTGTCGGACATGTGCCTCCATTGGTAGCACGGGACCGTTCGGTGACGCGGCTCCGCTCCAAAGACTCGACTGGCAGTGCAATGTGCAAATGAGCGTGCTGTGCATGTGCAAGTGGGTGCAAGGAGTGAGAGGAGTTATCTGCCGAGAAGAAGTCCGCGACGCTGCGCTGACCTCCACCTACAACAGATCTAGCCAGACATTCTACCTGACTAGGCCTTCCCCTCCTTCTACCCACCTCCTGAACGACCGTGAGGTCGATCACCTCCTCCTCCTCCTCCGCCCCCTCTGCCTCCCTGGTCTGCGCCTCCAACTCCTCCCACTCCTTCCAGATGGTGGCAACAAACCTTCCTAACTCCTCCTCCACCTCTTCTGGGACAGGGATAAACAAAACGCCGAGCATCGCCGCCATCTTTTCATCCTCCCCCTTCAGCCATTCCTCTTTGAAGAGCCTCATCTCCTCCTCTGCCTCCCGCAGTTCCCTGTGATAAAGCCCTCCTCGATTCAGCATGAGGGGCTGCCGGGCTTGCGCCTCATCGATAAACTTAAACAGTGCCTCACGAGAGCTCGCAAACGTTGGGCAATGCAGCAGGAAGTGACGTAACGACTCGTTAACCTCAGTGCCACACAAGGCGAAACAGCTTGAGCAGTCCGGCGAGCATGAGCCAAATTTGGATTGGTAGAGGCGAAGGCGATTGTTGCAGCTCAACAATCGCCTTCTGATAAGGTTGTGACTTCCCCCCTCCAGCGCCCGCCAACGTGGGAAAGCAGAGCGGGAAGACATCTGGCTAAGCAGCACCCTAGCCCACAGAGGGCTTAGCCTGCCGCTCCCAGCCAGCTACTTCCTGCCGGACAGACCATTGCTTTACCACCTCGTTCCAGTTCGCCAGAGCGGCCCGCCAGTCCTTATCATCTACCGTGCCATCTTCGTTCACGACCCGCTTGAGCGCATCCAAGCCCTCCCGCAGCCTGTGATCTGCTAAGATCAAATTTTCCGTATCTTCCTTCCATTTGCACCGACCCGTGTTGTAAAGCCTGCGTGTTAGCGCTGTGTTGCCCAGTAACTCGATGCGCCCTAGGAACCGAAGCCGGGCCGCCTTGGCAAGGATGCTAAAACTCGGCGTGCGGCCTAAACCCCTGGTGATGCAGCCGCTTGTGCGCGTACCAACACCCAAGATGACCCGCAGGGGCGCTACCAACGCGCCCTCCAGCTTACTCAGCTTGTTGGCGCCCGGCAGATCCCAAAAAGCCGATGCGTAAAGCAACTTTGCGCCAACCATTTGCTGCCAATTCATCAGCCGAAGACGCGCTGGAACTTCATGGGCAATCCAGAGGGGGTAGCAGGCAGCCGTTCCCGCTACAGTGATTTCCGCCGCCCGCTTCGCTTGCGGTTTATCGGAGAGGGTGTCCGTGAGCAGAACTCCCAGGTATTTGTAGTGGTCGGTGACGTTGAGAACCTTGCCCCGGAACCTCACGCATGGGGGCGACTTTTTTGACTTGGCGTGCCCGTATATCGGCATGACTTCCGTCTTGCCCGGTTTCAGGTTGATTTCAAGCCGATAGTCCTCCACGAATGTCGCCACGACATTTACAATCTGTTGAAGCTCCGTGACACTATGCGCAATTACCGCAACGTCGTCGGCGTAAAGCAGGGTCCGTATGTCTTCGATGCGGTTGAGGTCCTCGATCTCCAACTCTTTCGCGATTCGGACCGTTAGCTCATCCATGAAGACGTTGAACAGCGACGGTGACAACGGCGACCCTTGCTGAACTCCCATCTCTTCCAGCACTTCACCAGTGAGTTCGCCATCGACTAGCACTCGCGATGACGTTCTTCGGTAAAAACGCCGCAGAATGCGATAGAACTTGCCCTGTACCCCCATTTGGGTTAGCCTCTGAAACAACCCGGCCCGCCAAACCGTAGGGAATGCCTTTCTCAGATCCACGAACAAAACGAAAGAACGGAGGCCAGCTTGTTGTCTAAGGCGCAGACACTCCTTAAGGACAAAAATCTGGTCCCCCGTACTACGTTTTGGCCGGAACCCACCCTGCTCTGGGCGAAGCCTGCCCGGCTGATCGATGAAAGCCGTAAGCCTCGCCGCCATAAGGGACAGATACATCTTACCCAGACAGCTCAGAATCGCGATGTCTCTCCAATTTTCCGGATCGGTTGGGTCGCCTCCTTTTGGGATGTTGACGATAATTGCTTTGCCCCAGTCGCTGGGGGTGTATTCGCACGATTTCAACCAGTTGAAGAAGCGCGCCAGAAAGCTCACAATCCGCGTGCCTCCGTACTTGAGCATCTCGTTCTTGATCTTATCCGGTGAGCACGCTTTGTGATTCTGGAGATTTTCCTGGCAGAGCTCCACTTCCTTCTCGGTGTAATCATAGTCCAGCGGGCCCGTCTCAGTCCGGATCTCCTCGGCTTGCGCCATGGCCTCGAATTGGTCGCGCAGGTTGTCGTTATACTGGAAGGTTTCGCGGGCCTTCCGCTCGGGCTCAATCCGCGCTGCTTCCTCATCAGAACCGACTTCCTCTACACATGCATCCTCCAAAAACTGGTTTTCTTTGGGGACCACCATACGTCGGCGGTATTCTTCCCATTCTTGTAGTTTTTCCCGGAGTGTGCATGCCAGAGTGCCATCGGGCTTCCGAACAGGAGCAGAAGCGTTCGACCGCCGAACCCCGCCCAAACGCTTTGACAGCTTCCAGTACGTGGCCATGGTAGCGCTCCTGAAGTTGGCAGCGGTGTCATTCTGGACCCGCTTCCACGCTTGCTCCTTCTTCTCCTTGCATAACCTTCTGACCGCCTTCCTCGCTTCTTTATATCTTTGCCAGGCCTCTCGGTTGGCCTCATTCCTTCGCCAGAGGCCGTATGCCTCTCTCCGTCGCGCAATCGCTTCCCTAAGACTCTCATCAAACGATGCATTAGTAAACCCTGGCCTAATCACCCGAACTCCCAAGACCTTCACGGCTGCGCCCGTGAAAGCTCGGACCACTAAGCTAGCGACCCTATCTACCTCCTGCTGAAGCTCATCCGGGTCCTCCACTGCTGATAGATCTGGGAGGCCATCTGGCAACAGCCCCGATATACCAGCTGCAAAGGTCTCGTCGTACTTCAACCTAAGCTTAGACAGCTCACTCTCCTTACCCTCAACTACCCTGCCTATCAAGCGCTCTGCCTTGAATGCTTTGTACCTCTTTACCTGCTTTTTGGGGGGTGGCTGTCCCCGCCAGACCAGTTCCGCCCACACAGCTTTGTGGTCGGTATCAAGGTCTACCTCGTCGACGCCGAAGCTCGCCTCCTCCGCCAGCTCGGAAGAGACGCAGATGTAATCCAGCAGATGCCTTCGTCCACCTACATTTTCCTGCCTAGACCACCAATATTTGTCCCCCCGTGGTTGCGAAAACCCACTGAGATTGCGCAACCCCGTGGCAACAAGCATCGCAGCCAGCAACTCACCATTCTCACTCCTAACCCCTCTACCCCTCCCATCTATCTCGCCAAAGAGGCCCACCACTCCCTCCTCCCGCGCTATTCTGGCGGGCCCCAGCTTAGCATTAGCATCACCAACCGTAACCACATGACCTTTAGTGGCGAAGTAGGAGACGGCCGCCTGCCACGCCTCATAGGCTGCAATAGATTCCTCTCGTGGATTTTCTTGGGGGAAGTAGCCGTTGCCGACGAACACATCCGACCCCGTCGCGCTCCCAGACGACAGCCTCACCCACAATTGCTGTGGGTGTGGAACAGGCGCCTGTACAATGGTAGCGCACGGTGCCAGATAGTTGGCCACCAACGTCAAGACTCCCCCCAAGAGACGCGAGCCCGCACCAGTTGCAGCCGCTTTGCCGAGGACTGCGAAGCCGTCGACTTGGAGCTTCTCCACCTTCTGCGACGATAGGTTGTGCTCCTGGACTCCGACGATCACCCAGCCTCGCTCCTTGTAGTGCTCCGGCCATTCCCCAAAGCCTGGGCTATCCGCACCCACTTTGCCTTGCCAATTATGTGAGGCCACCCTCAGTGGGAAGCCTTTCACAAATTGGGAAGAACGAAGCTGATGGCGATGCCTGCGCTTCGGTTGAGCCCGCCTGGAGCCCTCCGCCACCCTCCACGGCCCATCCTGCACCCTCCGCCCCAGCTCCTCCAGCTCCCGCATCCCGCCCCACTCCGCCAAGGGAGATTCACCGCTTGAGGCTTCGCCCTGGGGCTCGTCGACTTCCACGTCGAGCACCCAGTAGCCAAATCCCTGCTTGCGAAGCTCCCTCTGCATCTCTACATACTGGGCACCCCCCCGTGCAGCCCGCTGCTTCTCTCTTTCCCGGAAAGTCCTACCCGTCGCAACGTGAACCTTTCCCGTGAAGAACTTACGCTCCCGCAGCAGCCGCACCATCTTCTCCGCCTCCTCACAAGACGCACATTTAATCCGCAAATGTCGCCCACTACCTCTGCCCGCGAATTCCACCTCGACTTCCCCGAGACCGAGAATTCGGAGCTCTCGCGCCATGACCACTGTCTGAGAGACATGCGATAGCCCCCATACTATGCAACATCTCTTATCCAGCTCATTTCGTACCTTCCTCCGCCACCTCCTCGGTGGCGGTACCGCTTGCCACACGCCGTGACCAGACCTTTCCGGACGTGACTTCTCTTCCGAGGTTGGGGAGGGTGATCGAGATGCAGCAGGATTGCTGGCTCTACGTGATTCAGGTTGCCCGTCAGGTACGCGAGCACTCGACCACCCCACCCCGGCCGAGTAGCCATCGCCACCCGCAGGCGCACTCCCACGGGGAACGTCTAAACCTGAAGGATTACCGCCTTGACCCATAGGGCCAGCACTAGCGGCCGCGCTCTTCGCATAAGAACCTGACATAAGTGGTATGGGACCCCGGTGCCGCATTGATCGAGTTGTAAACTCGATAAATGAGGACCCAGGTGGGGTTATTTAAAGCTCAACCCTTAAAAAGCATACGTGTACGTATGTATAGGAATACACACAAACACTCACCTGCATCCGTAACCAGGCACGAGGCAGACCCGCTGTGCATCATCGAGGTAGGTGTCGTGGCAAACCACCCTGCGTCCGATAAACGCTGCAAGTGAGTCATCTACCGAGAGCACAGAGTGACAGGCCCGTGCACGTGTACCCACCACCCCATAACCCTCCGCCAGAGCAACCCCATGGCATCCGCAGGATGAGCACGAAGAGTGCTGAGAGAGAGGGTGAGCCAGGAGCCCCGCTCCGGTCCGTCGTTACTTTGGTCATTTAGTCGTTTCAAGGCTTGTGGTAAGGTGTAGGGCCTCTCGCCTTCGTACAAACTCCGACCGACAGTAGTTTGGTTGACCATCCTTCGCGGTGACCCTCTGAACACAACCCCCTCCCCCAGTGCCCACCCCTTGTGATTCCAGAGGCCACCCCGAGCCAAGAGCCATGAGTATGATGAGCAACTCACATGAGTTACTCTCAGTAATTGGGACCCGTCTCATAAATCAATGGAACGCTTATCGTGCGCCCCTCATAGGCTCAGCCCGCCCATGTGAAAGCTAGGCCTCGCCCAAAGCAAAGCAAAGCAAAGCAACAACAACAACAACAAAAAAAAAAAAAAAAAAAAAAAAAAAAAAAAAAAAGAAAAAAAAAGAGAGAGAGAGAGAGAGAGAGAGAGAGAGAGAGAGAGAGCGAGGGAGCGAGAGCGAGGCCGCCGTGGCTCGCCCGCAATCCAGCTGGGTGCACCTCGTCACAACCACTCATCGGCGTGAGCTCATAGCTGTGTGCGACATAGGTACAAGAGCAAGAGGAGAAACAGTGTGCCAGCGTGGATGTGTGGGTGAGGCAGTGCGGTGAGGCAAAGCAGCGATGCCAGTCGAATCCCTGGAGACGGAACCTAGCATCAAAAACATCGTATAAGTCTACCCCAGGCCTCCATCCACCGAGTGGTGAGCTCGATAAAAGAAGACCCGAGTGGGGTTATTTAAAGCTCAACCCTTAAAAAAGCATAAACATGTACGCCGCCAGGAACCCAACAACAATAATATAGCAGCCAGGAACCCAACAACAATAACATAGCAGCCAGGAACCCAACAACAATAACATAGCAGCCAGGAACCCAACAACAATAACATAGCAGCCAGGAACCCAACAACAATAACATAGCAGCCAGGAACCCAACAACAATAACATAGCTTCCGTAACCAGCCTTCAGGAACCCGCCTCAGTTACCCGCCCCCGTAACCAGGCCAGAGGCGTGACGTACTATGCATCATTGAGGTGTCGTGGCAAGCCACCCTGCGTCCGATAGAAGCTACAAAAGAGTCATCTACCGAGAACACTAAGTGACAGGCCCGGTCACATGCACCCAACACGTCCCGACCCTCCGCCAGAGCATCCCCATGGCATCCGCAAAGTGAGCACGAGGGGTTCTGGGAGAGAGGGTGAGTCAGGAGCCCCGCGTCCAGGCAGTCGCTACTGTGGCAGTTGAGTGATTTCAAGGCTTGTGGAAATGTGTGGAGCCTGTCGCCTTCATTCCCATTCATACCGACAGTAGTTTAGTTAACCAACCTGTCCAGTGACCCACTGAGCCCAACCCCCTCCCTCAGATAACCCCCACCCCCCGCACCCCGAGTGATACCAGAGGCCACCCCGAGCCAAGAGCCGTGAGCGTGGTGAGAGAGCTTCTCTCAGTAAAAGTTTCCGTTTCATGAATCAGTGGAGCACTGATTATGTACCCCTCATAACAAGCTGCCAACGGCCCCAACCCCGCCGTGTGGCGGTGACACCCAACCATGTATTGGTGCCCCCCAAAATAATAATAATAATAATAATAATAATAATAATAATAATAATAATAATAATAATAATAATAATAATAATAATAATAATAATAATAATAATAATAATAATAATAATAATAATAATAGTGCTTCTCTGTCAATGGCTGATGCATTTCTGCACATGCGCCTCCATCGTCTCACCCGTGAGAGGAGTACGAAGAATTGACGATAGGCTCTAATGACACCCCCGCAAGGGCAGTTCCAACACTTCCAGACGGACCGGTATGTTCAATGAAAATACTGGTCCAGACGGAGCGGTATGTTCAATGAAAATACTGGTCCAGACGGACCGGTATGTTCAATAAAAATACTGGTCCAGACGGACCGGTATGTTCAATGAAAATACTGGTGGCACCGACGGGAATCGAACTGGCGACAGGGCACAGATGGTAGAACTTGACCACTGGGCTATCACGGTGTCCAATAATAATAATAATAATAATAATAATAATAATAATAATAATAATAATAATGTATCTCCTGCCAATTGCTTAGCCAAAAGGCCATGTGCATCCAGTCCTCCATTCCATAAGGAAAGTCTCCACACCAATCGGTGGGATAAAGGAAGTGACGGCATAGAACATTACTCTAGGAGCTTTATACCAATCAGCCCATGGAAAGGACCGATGGCCTATGTACTCGCTAATAATAATAATAATAATAATAATAATAATAATAATAATAATAATAATAATAATAATAATAATAATGAGCCCTATTAGAGATGTTAAAAAAAAAAGCCGCAACTCCCAATTCGGATACTTGAGGTAAGTGGGGAGCAACCGAGGATTGCCACGCGAGTAAGTAATGTAGCGCCTTCGGGTCTGCTACCTTACCGAAACCCGTGGGTCCGTGTTGATGCTACCGTCTCTACTGGTACCGATGCCGGAGCCGGCCGGTGTTAACCGACACCTGCCCCCAGTTGACACCTGTTCTATTGGGCAAGACAATAATAATAATAATAATAATAATAATAATAATAATAATAATAATAATAATAATAATAATAATAATAATAATAATAATAATAATAATAATAATAATAATAATAATAATAATAATAATAATAATAATAATAATAATAATAATAATAATAATAATAATAATAATAATAATAATAATAATAATAATAATAATAATAATAATAATAATAATAATAATAATAATAATAATAATAATTAATAATAATTAATAATAATTAATAATAATAATAATAATAATAATAATAAATAATAATAATAATAATAATAATAATAATAATAATAATAATAATAATAAATAATAATAATAATAATAATAATAATAATAATAATAATAATAATAATAATAATAATAATAATAATAATAATAGTGCTTCTCTGTCAATGGCTGATGCATTTCTGCACATGCGCCTCCATCGTCTCACCCGTGAGGGGAGTACGAAGAATTGACGATAGGCTCTAATGACACCCCCGCAAGGACAGTTCCAACACTTCCAGACGGACCGGTATGTTCAATGAAAATACTGGTCCGGACGGACCGGTATGTAATAATAATAATCATAATAATAATAATAATAATAATAATAATAATAATAATAATAATAATAATAATAATAATAATAATAATAATAATAATAATAATAATAATAATAATAATAATAATAATATTAATAATAATAATGACTGTTCTGCCTGTTCCCTCTCTCAATCGCTAGTCCTTGGCATGACGTAAACTGCCCGTCCTTGGCATGACCTTAAACGGCCGGTCCTAGCATGACTTGAAACTGCCCCGGGATAGATAGATAGATATAATAATAATAATAATAATAATAATAATAATAATAATAATAATAATTTACTACTATATCTGAGGCGTACTGATGCAGCTAATGGCATATCCTCAACGGACATAAGCCTCCAATACCCTTGTTCGAGGTCCTCCACCCCCCCGTGTCAGTCTCTCGCCTGATGATCGGGGCCACCGATGGAGCTCCTGAGGGCAAGACTGCACTAAGCCGAGGTTATTCCGCAGTCCCAGCAACCTCTTGCAAGACGTCACCGAATGTGCAAGTGCATACACCAAGCGCGGTTGCTAGAGCTGCCTCGAAACCCCACCCATAACAATCTGGTGTCTGCTGGGTCCTGGGCTATCAACCAGCATATGCGGAGTTTAAGATCTTTTACGCGCGCAACGACCCTCCTCCCCAGCATCTACCACCAAAGGGTTATGAGTTAGCGTCACAGTTTAACGCCTTGAGGCCATTGGGCTGGAACTCTGTTTAGCAAGTGTGACTAGGTTTTTTCATCGGGATTTCCCTCAAATATGTCACAGTCAACACTCCAAGGCAGATTTACTATATCTGAGGCGTACTGATGCAGCTAATGGCATATCCTCAACGGACATAAGCCTCCAATACCCTTGTTCGAGGTCCTCCACCCCCCCGTGTCAGTCTCTCGCCTGATGATCGGGGCCACCGATGGAGCTCCTGAGGGCAAGACTGCACTAAGCCGAGGTTATTCCGCAGTCCCAGCAACCTCTTGCAAGACGTCACCGAATGTGCAAGTGCATACACCAAGCGCGGTTGCTAGAGCTGCCTCGAAACCAATAATAATAATAATAATAATAATAATAATAATAATAATAATAATAATAATAATAATAATAATAATAATAATAATAATAATAATAATAATAATAATAGTGCTTCTCTGTCAATGGCTGATGCATTTCTGCACATGCGCCTCCATCGTCTCACCCGTGAGGGGAGTGCGAAGAATTGACGATAAGCTCTAATGACACCCCCGCAAGGGCAGTTCCAACACTTCCAGACGGGCCGGTATGTTCAATAAAAATACTGGTCCAGACGGACCGGTATGTTCAATGAAAATACTGGTGGCACCGACGGGAATCGAACTGGCGACAGGGCCCAGATGGTAGAACTTGACCACTGGGCTATCACGGTGTCCATAATAATAATAATAATAATAATAATAATAATAATAATAATAATAATAATAATAATAATAATAATAATAATAATAATAATAATAATAATAATAATAATAATAATAATAATAATAATAATAATAATAATAATAATAATAATAATAATAATAATAATAATACTATATCTGAGGCGTACTGATGCAGCTAATGGCATATCCTCAACGGACATAAGCCTCCAATACCCTTGTTCGAGGTCCTCCACCCCCCCGTGTCAGTCTCTCGCCTGATGATCGGGGCCACCGATGGAGCTCCTGAGGGCAAGACTGCACTAAGCCGAGGTTATTCCGCAGTCCCAGCAACCTCTTGCAAGACGTCACCGAATGTGCAAGTGCATACACCAAGCGCGGTTGCTAGAGCTGCCTCGAAACCCCACCCACAACAATCTGGTGTCTGCTGGGTCCTGGGCTATCAACCAGCATATGCGGAGTTTAAGATCTTTTACGCGCGCAACGACCCTCCTCCCCAGCATCTACCACCAAAGGGTTATGAGTTGGCGTCACAGTTTAACGCCTTGAGGCCATTGGGCTGGAACTCTGTTTAGCAAGTGTGACTAGGTTTTTTCATCGGGATTTCCCTCAAATATGTCACAGTCAACACTCCAAGGCAGATTTACTATATCTGAGGCGTACTGATGCAGCTAATGGCATATCCTCAACGGACATAAGCCTCCAATACCCTTGTTTGAGGTCCTCCACCCCCCCGTGTCAGTCTCTCGCCTGATGATCGGGGCCACCGATGGAGCTCCTGAGGGCAAGACTGCACTAAGCCGAGGTTATTCCGCAGTCCCAGCAACCTCTTGCAAGACGTCACCGAATGTGCAAGTGCATACACCAAGCGCGGTTGCTAGAGCTGCCTCGAAACCCCACCCATAACAATCTGGTGTCTGCTGGGTCCTGGGCTATCAACCAGCATATGCGGAGTTTAAGATCTTTTACGCGCGCAACGACCCTCCTCCCCAGCATCTACCACCAAAGGGTTATGAGTTGGCGTCACAGTTTAACGCCTTGAGGCCATTGGGCTGGAACTCTGTTTAGCAAGTGTGACTAGGTTTTTTCATCGGGATTTCCCTCAAATATGTCACAGTCAACACTCCAAGGCAGATTTAAAAATAATAATAATAATAATAATAGTGCTTCTCTGTCAATGGCTGATGCATTTCTGCACATGCGCCTCCATCGTCTCACCCGTGAGGGGAGTACGAAGAATTGACGATAAGCTCTAATGACACCCCCGCAAGGGCAGTTCCAACACTTCCAGACGGACCGGTATGTTCAATGAAAATACTGGTCCAGACGGAGCGGTATGTTCAATGAAAATACTGGTGGCACCGACGGGAATCGAACTGGCGACAGGGCCCAGATGGTAGAACTTGACCACTGGGCTATCACGGTGTCCAATAATAATAATAATAATAATAATAATAATAATAATAATAATAATAATAATAATAATAATAATAATAATAGTAATAATAATAAAAGCAGCAATAATAGTAATAATAATAATAACAGTAGTAGTGCTTCTCTGTCAATGGCTGATGCAAATCTGCACATGCGCCTCCATCAATAACAGTAGTAATAATAGTAATAATAATACTAATAGTAATAATAAAAATAATAAAAGTAGCAATAATAGTACTATATCTGAGGCGTACTGATGCAGCTAATGGCATATCCTCAACGGACATAAGCCTCCAATACCCTTGTTCGAGGTCCTCCACCCCCCCGTGTCAGTCTCTCGCCTGATGATCGGGGCCACCGATGGAGCTCCTGAGGGCAAGACTGCACTAAGCCGAGGTTATTCCGCAGTCCCAGCAACCTCTTGCAAGACGTCACCGAATGTGCAAGTGCATACACCAAGCGCGGTTGCTAGAGCTGCCTCGAAACCCCACCCATAACAATCTGGTGTCTGCTGTGTCCTGGGCTATCAACCAGCATATGCGGAGTTTAAGATCTTTTACGCGCGCAACGACCCTCCTCCCCAGCATCTACCACCAAAGGGTTATGAGTTGGCGTCACAGTTTAACGCCTTGAGGCCATTGGGCTGGAACTCTGTTTAGCAAGTGTGACTAGGTTTTTTCATCGGGATTTCCCTCAAATATGTCACAGTCAACACTCCAAAATAACAATAATAATAATAATAATAATAATAATATTCTTAGGTGTTGATCGCTAAGATTGGTCGCTGCCAGCGGCACGAAGCGGAGGTATGCCTGTTGCTTCTGCACCTCACAAAACGTGTTGGGTGGTTGGTGTTAGCTGAGGAGGGATCAGGAGGCACGCGAGCGTGAGAGGGTACTAGGCCGCGCGCGAAGGAGTTTTCCAGGAGTTGGCGCAGGAATTCAAGCAGCAGCTTGGTTTGCCGGAAGGTACCAGTTGGCGGGAGCTCTCTGAAGACAAAGTGCGAGTACCACGCGCGATGGGGCAGAAGTTTGTGGAGAAGTTATGACAGGTGAGGAATGCGCGGCGGGGGGGGGGGGGGGGGGGGGGGGGGGATCAGTGCAACTCCGTATCAACTGGAAGGGCCATCAATGCCTTCAAGCCGGTCGCACAAGCCCCTGACTGGAAGGAAGCGTTCTACGAGCTGGCAGCACCGGAGGAGCAGCGTAGCACGAAATCCAGCACAAAAGGCAAGAGGAAGTTGCAGCTGGCACATAATCCGAATGTCGACCGGGTGTTAGACAAGGTTTTGGGGCCTGTGACAGTCTCGTCTGCGAGTGGTTCGAAGCCTGTCTCGTCTGCGAGTGGTTCGAAGCCTGTCTCGTCTTCGCGTGGGCCGTCGCCTGTTTCGTCTGCGAGTGGTTCGAAGCCTGTTTCGTCTTCGCGTGGGCCGTCGCCTGATTCGTCTTCGCGTGGGCCGTCGCCTGTTTCGTCTGCGCGTAGTTCGTCTGCGAGTGGGTCGTCGCCGGTTTCGTCTGCGAGTGGTTCGTCTGACATTGAGGATGTTCAGACATTGCGGTCTCACTCTGCCTGCCAGCCACGTCGTTCACGTCGCTGGACGTCTGGGCCGTCATGTCAATCACCTCGCTGGGCGACTCCCAATGCAGAGTTTCGCGCTTATACAGAAATGAAGTCCAGTATGATGTCGGAATGCAAAGTTTTTTGCACCATGGGCAGTCGGGCGCCTTACCATTTTTGTCACACTCTTTCCGCCATTTTTCCAGGCAACGCCTATGATAAGGCGAACCACAACATTTCGTCTGCGCCAACCTGTCCTGCGGGTCGCGGACCTCTTTTCACAACAAGTCATCTACAAGGTCGTGGCAAATCTACATACATACATACATACATACATACATACTACATACACACATACATACATACATACATACATACATACATACGTACATACCTACATACATAGGCGTTGTATCTCAAGCTACATACATACATACATACATACAAAAATACATATATACATACAAATAGATCCATTCATCCATCCATCCATCCATTCATCCATTCATCCATCCATCCATACATACATACATACATACATACAACATAGGCGTTGTATCGTAAGCTTAATCTTGTGGGCCATACTTCTGGTCAGCTCTTTTTTATCTATCTATCTATCTATCTATCTATCTATCTATCTATCTATCTATCTATCTGTCTATCTATCTGTCTATCTATCTGTCTATCTATCTATCTATCTATCTATCTATCTATCTACCTACCTACCGACCTACCTACCTACCTACCTACCTACCTACTACCTATCTATCTATCTATCTATCTATCTATCTATCTGTTTACCTACCTACCTACCTACCTATCTATCTATCTATCTATCTATCTATCTATCTATCTACCCATCTATCTGTGTACAAATTATCGGTCCTCCCCTTGTTTTGTTGGCAATAAGATAGATAGGTAGATAGATAGATAGATAGATAGATAGATAGATAGATAGATAGATAGCCATTGTCCTGGCCATGTCCTATCTATCTATCTATCTATCTATCTATCTATCTATCTATCTATCTATCTATCGATATATCCATCCATCCATCCATCTATCCATATGAGGATATATTTATCGTCTTTTAGCGTCTTTCCGTGGGTCGATGCGCTGTGTGGCATGACTCCATAGCGCATACTATTTGCAGAAAGAAATCAGAAGGTGTATGACGAAAATGCTATTTCCGTCATAAAATCGGGAGGGGTACTGTAGGCATCACCCCCCGGATAGCCGGTAAAAAGTACCTTTTCCTGGTGACAGGTGCACCAGCTTGTTTTTCAGTATTATTTGTCCGGATTGGACCTGATGCCATTTTATTCCTGGTCTGTTGCCGTTTTCCTTTTTTGGCTTCACTGAGCTAATATAACGAGACATCATTCTCATCTTTTGAGGACTGTGTTTGGTTGTATTACCGACTTTTTACGAGCTATCGTTGGGGGCATTACAAAAAGGAAAATAAAATATAGAACTGGAACAGGTGTCCTTGCCCGCTTTACTGCTATATGGACAACTGATGATACAAAATGTTACTATTCATATATTGGAATAGGAAACAGGCTTGTTGATGGATTTTATTTTTACAAAGATAGAGCAGGAATGAATATTGCACATTGTAAAGGAGGTGTCGTAGATTATATTGAACAAAAAACTTGGGACGACCCTTGCGATGGAACTTCGGCTATGCCTGTAGTACATTGGAGCACAGGAAATGTATTTCAAATTCAATTTCAGTATCTTGGCTTTGGTGCTATTAAGTTTTATATTGAAAATCCCATAACAGGATTATTTCAATTAGTTCATATGATTGAGCATGCGAATGCTAATACTGGGGTAAGCCTGCGAAATACAACATTACCTTTTACAGCAGTAATGAAAAATGATGCAGCGACTGGAATGATGACTGACCTAAACACCAAACAGGACCACTTGAATGAAATTGAAAAATGGAACATTGACAGCGAAATAAAAAAGCCAACAATTAAATAGACTAAACCTGACATTGTATCTTTCTATGAACAATATAAACTTCGCGAAGACAATGTGAAAGTAGTTATTCCATTGGAAAACGTGTTGGTTGACTCCGTAGTTGAAGACTCCAACGTAGTTGAAGATGTGAAGAGATAGCAAAAAATGACTCCAACGTAGTTGAAGATGCGACCTTCGGTCAGCAAACTGATATATTTCTTCAATATGGTAAGTATAAAAAAATGAAAATTGAAGATGTCGCCAAGATTGATAAACCATACCTTGAATATTTAATTCAACAACCTGATTTTAAAAACAAAGATGCGGTAAAAAAATATCTGTGATATTTTATCACCCGCTACGCGGTTTCATAAAAAAATTTTTCTTCCATTTTTCACTTTACCTTTCACGATGTTTGTTGAAGACTTAGTCTGAAACAAATATCTATTGGTCTTCTATTAAATTAGCAATAATATTGACATTTCCACCAGTATTAGTAGTGGAAACTGATTTCTGTGTAAAAGTTAATACATCACTTGGAGACAGATAAATATCATAATTTTTTAGATTAATTTATTGAGTTAAACTTCCATTATTATACATTTTAAAAATTGTTGTTCCGTTGGCGATAGCAGTCGCTGTTGTGTCAGTATCAACTATTGAATATTTCGTATGTAAATCAGCATACACTGCTCCAGTTAAAGTTCCATTCAACACCATTCTGACTATATTTGTTTTTCCGTCTTCATTACTAATACTTATCGATGATAGATATACTAATGAATAATTATCTAAGTTAGCACCAGCACTATCATATTTTGCCTTATTTCTTATACTCAATCTTGGTCTTTCTGTGGTGTGAGCAGTTTCACTACCCTCAATTGAATTTGTTATGATGGTATTAATAGTATTTGGTCACTCAATGAATAAACTAGCACTTGCTGTTTTATATATTATTATTATTATTATTTTTATTAAATATATTTTTTAATTCACTTTTAATGTCTGTAAATTTTTCAAACCAAGGCTGTTTCATAACCCATTCAAGATATGGTTTGTCAATGGTAGCAATATCTTGAATTTTCTTACCTCTATATTTACCAAACGGAAAAACATCGGTTTGCTTTCCTTCTCTACTTTTTTCAATTGCCTTAATTTCTTCATCAATTATCTGTTGCACATCTCTTACTGAAAAGAATTCCTTATTCTTCTCAATTGAAAGTTGTCCAAATTTTTCAGATAGTCTATTAAGGGTAGTCATCGGTATACATAGATTGGTAAAAAAAAATTATGGAAAAAAATTAATTAATCAAACTCGCAATAGGGAGGACTTTTAATGTTTTTCAAAAAAGATAACTAAGTCAAGCACACCAAGAAAAACTAAGAAACAGGTTTTAATGTCTCTTAGTATTTATTTGGCAAAAGATAGATAAGTTATCTTTTTTTTGAGTTTGAGAGAAATTCAACTATAGACTATTTAATGCTTAATGATTGTTATATTGAATTATGTATATATTTATTTAAATTAATAATAAGAGTAATTTATATAAAAATAGACTTATTTTATATAAAAGATAAGTGTGCTATAGTGGTACCTATAGTAGTTAAGCTTCGATTTTGGACGGCAAATTCGAAATTCGGGGTGGTGTTTTATTATTAGATTCTTTCTTCTTTGCCTTTGCCTTTGATTTAATGAAGTTACTTTTACAAGTGACCTCTGGTCATCCATACAAATCGTTAGCCCGAAGGCCATTGATTTAACTAAGACGGTTCTTCTTCTTCTTCTTCTTCTTCTTCTTCTTCTTCTTCTTCTTCTTCTTCTTCTTCTTCTTCTTCTTCTTCTTCTTGGATTCTTGGATTCTTTTTATTTAGAGAGATAATTGTACAATTATAACTCATGGAATAACTGCTAGCAGCTATTGCCTAAACCAAATAGCTGGCCGAGGCAGTGACCAGTGTCTGGGGTTGTAGTCATTAATATATTTAAATTTCGAGTCCGGCGTGACGAGCCTGATTAATTAATAAGTATTGCTTAAGTTCCTTTTTGAACTGGCTTAGTGTGGTTCTCTTCTTCTTCTTCTTCTTCTTCTTCTTCTTCTTCTTCTTCTTCTTCTTTAATGAAATCGAAAGCGAAATTGTACAGGAAGTAGAGTCAGAACTAAGTTATAAAAGTCGTAGTCATAACTAATTCATGAAATTGAGTGAAAAGCCAACTTAATATACTATAAAATAATACAAAAATAGAAAACATGAATTAGAAAAGAGAAGTGGAAAAACGATATCAAAAGAAAATGAGGGGAGAAAAACAGGGGGAAAAAAACAAAGATGTGAAATGGATACAAGAAATGAGAAAAGTAGAATATATGAGGGGAGAGGAAAAAAATATAAACTAAATATGATAAGAAAATAAGAAGTGAGAAAGGAAAAAAGATGATATAGAGCAGTAGAGGGAGAGGAGAAAATGTAAGCTATATATGATTAGGAAATAGAAATGGAGAAAAGATTAAAAAAATGATAATAATAAAGAGAGAGCAAGATATGAAAAGGGGACAGGAGTGAGGGGGGAAAGGAAGAAATAGTTGAAGTTTACAATTACGTATTCAACTGAACTTGCGAAGCTCCCCCACTTACCTGTCATGTTATCCTCCCCATGCTCTTTTTGGAGTTTTGGTGCGCCCTCGCCAGCGCCTGCGTTTTCGATGGCGGCCCCCAACATCGCGCCTCGTACGCTCACCGATCTGTTCCGGGAGCGGGTGGAACAGACCCCGGATTGGGTGGCGCTCGTGGCAGGAGATACAGAAGTGACATATGCGGAACTCGACCAACGTGCACACAGCTTTGCTGTAGGACTGCACGAAAAGTTTGGGGTCCGTGCTGGGGCGTACGTGGCGCTTTCTGCGGAGCGGTAACCAGCTGCGTTATCAGTGCATGCATGTGGATCTGCTTCATAACTTCACTGCCTCTCCATCTACCCACCTGTTTTCTCACCCATCTATCTGCGTAGCTATCTATCCTACTTTTTCCTATTCGGTCCCTTCCTAGGTATTTATATCTCGTCATATCCTATCGTTGTATATATTTCTATCTACACTATCCTAATCTGTGTGGCATATCTATCTATCTATCTATCTATCTATCTATCTATCTATCTATCTTGTTGTTGTTGTTGTTGTTGTTGCTGCTGCTGCTGCTGCTGTTGATGTTGTTGTTGTTGTTGTTGTTGTTGTTGTTGTTGTTCTGTGGAGCTCACTTGGTGTGTGCATAATGTTTGTGCCAACAGCTGTATAGAGACTCTAAAATTAAAATCTATCACACGTCGGCTCTGCCGGACCCGAAATCTAAAAAAAAAAATAAATAAATAAATAAATAAATAAAAAAAAAAAAAAGACAAGCAACTCTGATACATGTGGAACATGAGTCAGAGGATGAGTGGGAGCCTCCGGTTGACGATTGGGATCCTCAGCCCACATGCGGCAAGTCCGAGCGTGAGGAGCCGGCGGCGAGCACCAGGGCACGAATCGACGAGGAGTATGAACAAGCAGAAGTGGACGATATCGCAGCCAGAGCAAGAAAGGGCGAATTGAACGCAGGGGCGGACAGTGATTTGGCGTGGGCCGTTGCTGCGTCGATAGAAGAGGCTAACAGAGTCAAGATGGTAGAAGTACGGAATGATCAAAAATTAGAATTCGGTCTTTGGTTTCGGGAACACACTCGAGCTCAGGGGGAAGGGTCACAGCCCAAAGTTGAGACTGCCGCAGACAGGAGGGCGAAAATGCTGGAGTCGGTGAGTAAGCGTTTGAAGACTTCTACAGTCACAAGCGCAACGCAGGAGCCGGCGACGAGTGCAACTGTGACCGAAGCCTTGGCTGCCATGACAGAGTCCTTGGCTGCAGTGACCGAGCCCTTCGCTGCTTCCAAGTCGGAGGCTGCAGTGACCGAGACCTTGGCTGCTTCCAATTCTGAAGTGAGGTCCCCCCCACTTCTTTTTATTATTATTATTATTATTATTATTATTATTATTATTATTATTATTATTATTATTATTATTATTATTATTATTATTATTATTATTATTCGATTCCCGTCGGTGCCACCAGTATTTTCATTGAACATACCGGTCTATTTCTGGACCAGTATTTTCATTGAACATACCGGCCCGTCTGGAAGTGTTGGAACTGCCCTTGCGGGGGTGTCATTAGAGCTTATCGTCAATTCTTCGTACTCCCCTCACGGGTGAGACGATGGAGGCGCATGTGCAGAAATGCATCAGCCATTGACAGAGAAGCACTATTATTATTATTATTATTATTATTATTATTATTATTATTATTATTATTATTATTATTATTATTATTATTATTATTATTATTATTTGGACACCGTGATAGCCCAGTGGTCAAGTTCTACCATCTGGGCCCTGTCGCCAGTTCGATTCCCGTCGGTGCCACCAGTATTTTCATTGAACATACCGGTCCGTCTGGAACTGTTGGAACTGCCCGTGCGGGGGTGTCATTAGAGCCTATCGTCAATTCTTCGTACTCCCCTCACGGGTGAGACGATGGAGGCGCATGTGCAGATTTGCATCAGCCATTGACAGAGAAGCACTATTATTGTTATTATTATTATTATTATTATTATTATTATTATTATTATTATTATTATTATTATTATTATTTCTCTCTCTCTCTCTCTCTCTCTCTTTCTCTCTCTCTCTCTCTCTCTCTCTCTTGTTTCTCAGGTCGGAGACTGCTCCCTCCGAGTCTGAAGTAAAGTCCGATGCTGCGGTCGAAGGTACTGAAGAAGAGGAGTTGGGGTCCCAGGGTTCAGGGCCAGATGAGGAATTCGGCTGGCCGCCACAGGAAGGGAGTTTTGTTGCGGCGATGGAGGCGAGCAATGAGGAAGAGGTGAAGAAATTATTTCTAAAGGGGCTGTAAGCGCATGGAAATTGGGCAGGGTCGTGAGTGCCTACGAGGAGCAGGGAGTAACTGGTAAAATTAACTATGTTTGGGACACACGACAGCTACACTCTCGAAGGAACGTACTGGAGGTTCGCTTCTACTGGCCGTAAGGGGAACGCGGGTAAACAGGAGCCGGAAATTTATTGTTGGTCCGAATGTCCTGTGTTTGAAATCGAAATGACTCCGGCTGGTAAAATATCTAAGGCAGAGCAGGGAGCGATCAACGTGTGCACGATAAACAGATGATTCCAACCAAACAGAAAGTGCAATTTGTTTGACTTTTTATCACTAACACGAAAACTAACACGAAAACTTATATTATTACTATCGTGTGGGTTTTTTATGGTGGGGAGGGGGGGGGGGATTTAATGTCTGATTTAGAGTTAATTAAATATTTGTTTCGATAAATTTCTAAAATGTAGTATTAATATTATTATTAATGACATTAATAATAATGAAAATAGGCGGCCGGCGACTGTATTAAATTTATTAACTTGGTATTAATATTATTATTAATATTATCAATAATAGTGCTTCTCTGTCAATGGCTGATGCATTTCTGCACATGCGCCTCCATCGTCTCACCCGTGAGGGGAGTACGAAGAATTGACGATAGGCTGTAATGACACCCCCGCAAGGGCAGTATCAACACTTCCAGACGGACCGGTATGTTCAATGAAAATACTGGTCCAGACGGACCGGTATGTTCAATGAAAATACTGGTGGCACCGACGGGAATCGAACTGGCGACAGGGCCCAGATGGATTATCAATAATAATATTATTAATATTATTATTAAATAATATTCAAAAAAAAAAAAAAAAAAAAAAAAAAAAAAAAAACATGTATAAAAAGTTCGACATGTATAAAAAAGTTCGACGTGTATAAAGAAGTTCGACCTGTATAAAACAGTTCAATCTTGTATAAAACAGTTCGACCTGTACAAAACATTTCGACGTGTATAGAACAGTTCGACGTCGAACGATTTATTACACGTTGAACTGTTTAATACATGTTGATTTTTTTTCTAATTTTTTTTTTAGTTTCTAACTTTTTTTTAATTTTCAACTTTTTTTTCAACTTTTTTTTAATTTCTAACTTTATATATATATATAGCATAATTTGAATGTCGCGCGTAATAAGTTATAACCGACAAAAGTGGAGTCTCAGCCTAGATTTTTCCATCCTCCAAATTTCAATCAAGCAATTTGAAAAAAACCACTCTCCTAAGCAAAGGAAGAAGGAAAGGTAGTGGGGGAGTGTAGGAAAGGAGTTGAGGAGGTGTTAGGATATTGCAGTGCACAAAACAGCAGTGAAACCTTGCACAGAGGCCCACACAGCGGCACGGCAAGACATTCGTTGTGTGTCACGGCTTTGACACCTGTCAGACATCCTCCTTAGGAGGAATACGATATTAATAACTAATAACACACTCAGACTCCAGTCTGTACAGCCACACGTGATTAGCCTCACACAAACGTTAGGAAAACGTAAGGAAGTCACGGTAAGGAGGCTAAGGAAAACAGACAAACAATAGACATAAACCTATTCAATTGGCATAAAACCTGTTTGCACAAACTACATATTGTACATCCCACACCAAACGCGGTGGCCATCTCTTAGGGGGGTGGTAGGCCAGTCAAACAAGACATAGGCCAAGGGATTAGGCTCCGTGCAGACTCGGAACAAACACAGGAGAGCCCAAACGGAGTCTGTTTTGGGGGCGATTTTTATTTTCGTCAACAACAAACAAAACACACACCACTCATCACACTAAAGCACTACAAACGTGTCGTGTGGTGTCAAATAGGTCAGTAAGGACTAGAACTCTGATACCGAGCGGCTCCCAAGACAACAGCAACAAGTGTGTGAAGTGTCAGCAGCACTCGGTACACACACACACACATACACACACACACGAAAACACTCACAAACACACCCACCACACTCAGAAAGGAAAGGCTTCGGTCGGTTTTTGAGTTGGAAGAGAACCTTTTTCAAGGGAAAGGGAACAGTGACCTATTCGGCTGAGCCCAGAGGGGCTCACTGAAAACCTTTTCATACGTTCTTTGCTGTGTACTCACAGGGGTGTACAGGTAACAGACAGACTAGTTTGTGAGTAACGAGTGTGGTGTGCATTGCCAGGGTGCACAAGCATACGTCGACTGGCTTACGAGGGAACTCAGCAAGGTTTACCCCTAGCAAAGGGGGGGGGGGGGGGGGGTGGGGTGGGGGGGGGCGGGGGGTGAGTCAACTTCCACCTCGACTGACAGTTAGTGTGTGTGTGGGTTGGTTGCTGTGTTGTCGTACGTTGTGCTTGCCACAAGCATTGATCGCACAACGAACAAGACACAGGAAAACAGAACAAACACGACACTACACTTGCACAAGAAACACATGACACTGCTCGTTTCACACCCATGAAGGGCAACACAAACACTGCGTGGTTAGGCTATACAACGAGGTCAACCACTGCAATTCGTTTGGACATGTCTGAAGGCACAGACACCAACATTCCATCCGCCACGGGTGAAGGCTTCACAACTCCAGCAAGGGGAGGAGGCAGAGGGGAGGATGAACCAATCCCTCGCTCCCCATGGAGAGGAGCAGATGACGGACTCGTGATCCCTGCTCGAACGATTAAGACTAGGACGGTGTCTGAACCATACCGTCATCGTTCAGAGGGGTGGCCGAAAACTCCCCACGATGAGAAAGATCATGGTGTTAACCATCACGACAACTCCGCAGTTCTTTTCCCTCACAATAAGTACGAGGAGGAGGAATGGCTCAGGTGCGTATTTATAGAGGGCAAGGAAGTGGGTGTTGTAGGACTGATGAATCAGCTACACCCCAGCCTCACATTGAACGGCACCGTGACCATCTTTCATCTCATCGAGCTTTACAAAGCTCTAGCTGTTGCAAGGGATACCTTGCTCGACGAAGCGTGGCAAATTAGCCACCAAAAGTATCCCGCTCTGGTGAATAATTTATTCATTGACAGGGATAAGCAACCCGCCCTCACCTTTGCATACACAACAGAGGAGGACAAAGAACATGCCACTGACATACGTTGGCCAAACTCGGCTGGGCTGTTAGCCTTGGCTGCTGAACTCCAGGCTTGGAACGTCGTAACGGCGCGAAACCTGGGGAATGCGGTCACCGTGTGGGACCCACCCTATCGGAAACCAAGAGTTGGCGACAACACCTTCTCCCCCCAGGGGACAGTGGACCACAATCGTCACCGGTCCGTGATACCCTAAATGAGGTGCTCGACCACTCGAGCAGGTACCCCTCCGTTCATGGGTGGGTAAGATGGTTGTGAAATTCAAATATTATAAATGCAACATGCGATTCGAAAAGTATGCCGTAGACGGGAAGGCGATAGAGGAAAAACTCGTCCCCATGCGGCCGTCAAGCTCTACTGGTACAATTATTGTGCTATGTTTGAGCTGGTGGCACAGACGATAAGCGACATCCTACGGATTCATATTGCTAACGAAGGCGGTGATGGGAAACCCACTATCATTCCGGAAGGGATGACATTTGTAATGTTCCACAAGGTATTTGTCGGCCCGCCTAAGGGAAACAGTGACAGTGGTGGCCGAGAACGACCCCCAACCCCCACTGAGAAAACAAAGTCGGCCAACACTAAGCTTGTCGTCGGAACAAGCGTTGAAACGGCTCGACAACGCCACGTCGTTCGATTATGGCAAGTACAATCCTTAGCTCAACATCGACTTTGGCGAGGGTATTTTATTGTTGTTTGGATACACATGCCTTGATAGCACAGAGGGGCAGTTCAGCTTGAACGAGGCTGATACCAAACAAATAATAGCAAATAAAGCCAGTCGTTGGGCATCACAGGATATGCTCACAAACCGGTGGGCCCTTTGGGACGAAGAAGCCGCTCGGTTGATCCAGGCGGGGAAGTTGCGAGCCCCCATGAGATCTCATTACCTACTCGAGCAGTTTGTCCGAGGGGCAAACTGGGGGTATATGTGTGATGCTGACATAGTCGAGGATCTCGTGTTGGCTATGGCACAGAGGATGTGGGAAGCGAACATCGCCCACAATGAGATAGTGGACCTCCCACAAATGCTAATCACGCCCCTTGTCAGAGCGGATCTGGCGACGTTGTTGATGGCAGTGCTCAAGGGCATAGCTAGAGTAACAACCGCTACGGGCCGAACGACAGGCGAATCATACATTTGACAGGTATTGTCAGAGGCGCAAAACGCCGACGATAAGATGTTCAAGCTCAAGAGCTTTCGTCTTAATCGGCTTGTAGAGATTCGTAAGTGAGATAAGTCTTTTGTGGATAAGATATTCGGGCCTGTGAGTAACCACGAGGAACGCCTGAGAAGGGCATCAATCCTTCTACAGGCAATGCAAACTGTGGGGCTTACGTTGCTGGATCATCAGCCGAAGGCAAACGAACCCCAGTTTGACATTCTATCGTTTGTCACGTCCACCTCGTGGGGAGATTACTCACATACGGGGTCCAACTCCTATCAACGATCCTCATCGAGCTCGTCCAATCCATACTGGCAGTCATCGTCGAGCTCTTCAAGCTCCTCGAACCCCTATTGGGGCCAGAATTACAACACGGGTTCGGGACGATCGCCGAGTACATACACACCCACATCTCCTCCAGCGGGCGGTAGTCCCAATCCATATTTGCAACAAACCTACTCGGGATTTCAATCGCCACCACCGGTGGGTTTGACATCGCCGCCTCATACATGTACATACCAACCGCCACAGTACACTGTGCCCATATACACACAGCCTCCCGCGCAATCGGCAAGTCAGACACAAGGGGCCCCGCCCCCATGTCAGACTATGTCGAAGAAGCGGAAACCACGGCCGATCGCACGCCCAACCAGCCAGCCTCTTAGTGCGTTGCCTATTGAACTCGGACCGGCCAATTGTCCATATGGGATACAACGGCAAGACCGGCTTTGTACTCCGCCAGCGGTCAAGTCACCCGCCCTTTGCGACTATTGGCATTACGCTATCGGGTTTAACAGTCTACCGGATAGTCGGTTCTGGGTTTGGCCGTGTCTGATGGGTGAGTCGTGTCTGCCTTGGCACAGCTACCCGGGCACTCCACAACACCCCATAGCTATGAAGCGGTACGTACGCAGATACATGGCGGGGAATCGAAGGTGCGGAGACCGGATGACGGTGATTGGGTGCCCTGCCCGAAACAGCAGGCACACATGAACCTGCCATTCCCGGACGTTGGGGAAGACGGAAAGCTCACACTGATGCCAAACGGCTATGTGGCGGGTTGGCGCGCCGCGTTCGATGCGGAAGCCGACACCCTGAAGCAGCAATGCCCGGCGGCGGGAAAGTTTGGCGCGTACATGCCAGGACAGGAGCCCTCACTCCTGCTCCAGATGGGTACGCCCACTTCGTGGTCAGCAAGGATCTCTTTTACGGACTCCTACGTGAAGTCCTCGCAGCTTTTGCCATGGGTTTGGTTAGATTATCGCGTAGACTCACGATGGAAAGTGCATCGTAAACCAAATCTTTTGGCCCAAGCTACAGGAACGACATGAAGCGACGAGCGAAAGAACATCTGGCTACCTTTATCACACGCTTGCAGAAGCTTTTTAGGCAACTGAAACCCGAAGGCCTAGTGGCCGAGGAAGCCCATAAGTATGAGGTAGCCCGGCGATGTGTCTCCCCGGCGGAGATACAACACATAGAGTTCATGCAAGAGGAACGAAAGAAAAGAGGTATCCCTCCGACTCGCACGTTGGAAGAACTGAAGTACCTCATCCTCAAAGCCAACCCACGTACTTTGACGGATTGGGACCCCAAGATGATCCTGACAGCCCCGGAGTCCGACTCCAGCCGACGCCCTCCTCGTAAGGAGAAGGCCAAGCAAAGCACCAAGAAGACGAGGACCAAGTGGCCCCGCGACATCCCTTCGGGCAGTCAACTGCAAGTCGTGGCGAAGCAAGCGTCGGCGACCCATTCGCAGAGTAAGCCGACGTCCGGCCTGAAATCGGACCAACGCAAAGGCAGTGCGTCTTTGCGTTCGTCTGACAGGAAAACAAACAGGACTATCCGCTTCTCTGGAGCCAACGCCATCGAGATCACCAAGCCGGCCCAGTGGACGAAGGACCCCGCCAAGGAGAATTGCGCGCCGCACAACAAGAGCTCCGAACCATGCTCCTACTGCAAGCACTTTTGGAAAGGTAGACAAACCTAACCACACCTTAAAAGTTTGTAGGTCACGCATGCGCGACTTGGAGAAGGGACTCAACTCCCACTGGTGTCCTCCACGGTCTTCGAAGCAACGCCCCGGCCCCGGACAGAAAGTTCGCCGCGGCAAAGAGCGCAAGGAGGCCTCGGTGTCGGCGGTGATGACCGCCCAGGCGACAACGGACGACCCTGACCAGGTAAGAACCAGAAAAATACTTGACGCCGAGATCGACACGGCTCTCGAATGCCCTATTACATATTACTTTTACTTATTCGTGAGGTAGGGAGAGTAGGGAGTTAATCCTCTTCTCGTTGGGTAGGCCCGACTATACCAAGGGCCCGCTGCCTTGTATGTATTCTAGCTGATGCATACTGGCTGTGGATAGAAGGGTAGCCAGCCCCGACATTACTTCTCGGAGAGTGTGAGGGTAAGGGTATATGTTTTGATTTTGTGTTTTCTTGTGGCACGGTTTCACAAAATAGTATTAGATGGCGTAACTTATATAGGACCGGCAGTAACTTACATATTAATTTACTTTGTTCCAGGGGGGGTGGTTGGAACTAATAATCTTAATTAATAGTTAAGGACCGGCCGCATCGGAGTAACGGTGTCGGTAGAGCCATTACTTATGATCCGGCCAGTCAAGTTATGTGGCGTGTTCTGTTGGCGCCTTTTCTTATTAAAGCTGTAGTACTGCTGATAGAGTGTAGCTGCTATCATAGATTATTATATTAATAATAGTGGTCTAACACGATCTGCCTCACATATGTGTTTTTGATGACCTCTGATCTCCTACGTTCGTTGAGAAGTACCTTCCTTGTAGGAGGTGCTTTCAAATTGATCTGTCGACAGAGCACACAAAACTCGTGTGTGCACTTGAAAGGAAAATTCGAATTGTGAGTTTGGATACAACACCAAGGGATAAATACACCACGAACTCTTATTCAAAGTCTTTATGGCTGCATTAAGTCCTGACTCCAGAGAGCAGGTGAAATACCAATAAATAGCTGAGAGGTCACTTCGTTTATTTACGCAGATTTCTACTTGTTTGCAGACTTGGGTTGCAAAGTACGAACACGCTGAACGTAGATTGTGAGTTGGCTAAGCTTGAGCTTTGCAAAAACTACTCAGTGTAAAGCCGACGGTACTTGAAGGATGATTTCAAGTCAAACTTGTAGTTCAAGTGTCCAGGAATTGCTTCTTGGAAAAGATTCAAGAGTCCCACGGTTGTGACTCTGTGCTTATTTTTCACCTGACCGCGTCCGACACTTGTCACTTGAACAAATTTACCGTTATGACTTTGTCACTGTGTAAAAAGGACAAAAAGGTAGTGATACGGGGGAAAAGGCAATAGTCAATCCTTTGTAAAAAGAACTTGACTTCACTGATTGTTTGAAGTCATTTCTGAACGAAATCGAAAACTAGTTATTAATAGTGAAGTCGAAACGTCGTGCAGAGGAGAATCTAATGAGCCGGTCAAAAACAGTAAAATGTCAACGGTAGTGATTTTGGCCGGTCGTTAAAGTGCTCAGTCTGATACACATCAACGCAGCGAAAAAAACAGAGGAGCGTCACTGGCCGAGTTCAAATAACTCAAGTGCTGGACACAGAGCCGGGGGCGTCCAAAAGAAGCAGGCCAGCGCAGGAAAAGGTCGAAGAAAGGGGTTCAAAGCATCTCCGAAGAGAGTTTGTGAACCGGCCGGCCATAAATCTTTTTTCAGTTTTAGTGAAGTACCTTATAAATTTTTTTTACGAGCGGGCTGGGTGCCCCCTACGGGGGCACGGCAGCGTGATAATTGGTAGATCATCTGAGAGTTTTTTTTACAAAGTGTATTGTTTTTCTAGTTTTATACTACAAAGTAAAATTACAAGTAAAAATTGACGTTGCTATTTTAATAAGATTCAAAGTTAAAATAAAATCATGTGCTACTTAGTGCTATGATATTCACTAGATTCATATCTGCAATATTCACAGATAATATTCTAGTTATTAATATAATTATTTAATAGTACTGAACCCTAGCTTAACTGTGTCACAATAAAAAGATATAGGAAAATAAATAGGATGAAAGATATATGGATAGATATATGGATAGAACGATAGAAAGATAGAAAGATAGATAGAAAGAAAGATAGATAGATAGATAGATAGATAGATAGATAGATAGATAGATAGTAAAATATATAGATAAATAGATAGATAGATAGATAGATAGACAGATAGACAGATAGACAGATAGATACAGATAAAGATAGAGATAGATAGATAGATAGATAGATAGATAGATAGATAGATAGAAGGAAGAAAGGAAGGAAGAAAGGAAGGAAGAAAGGAAGGAGAGAGAGAGAAAGAAAGAAAGAGAAGAGAGATAGATAATAGATAGATAGAGAGAGAGTATGTATGTATGTATGTATGTATGTTATGTATGTTATGTATGTTGTGTATGTTGTGTATGTTATGCATTTTATGTATGTTATGTATGTTATGTATGTTATGTATGTTATGTATGTTATGTATGTTATGTATGTTATGTATGTTATGTATTGTTATGTATGTCATGTATGTCATGTATCATCAGACTGTATGTCATGTATGTCAGGTATGCTATGTATGTTATGTATGTTATGTATGCTATGTATGCTATGTATGCTATGTATGTTATGTATGTTATGTATGTTACGTTGTTATGTATGTTATGTGTGTTACGTTATGTATTAATGTATGTTATGTATGTTATGTATGTTATGTATGTTATGTACGTTATGCATGTTATGTAATATGTTATGTAATATTGTATGTCTGTGTATGTATGTATGTGTGTGTATGTATGTATGTATGTTATGTTAATGTTATGTATGTTATGTATGCAATGTATGTTATGTATGTCATGTATGTTATGTATGTTATGTATGTTATGTATGTTATCTATGCTATGTATGTTATGTATGTTATGTATGTTATGTATGTATGTATGTTATGCGTGTTACGTTATGTATGTTTTGTATGTTGTATGTATGTTATGTATGTTATGTATGTTATGTATGTTATGTATGTTATGTATGTTATGTATGTTATGTATGTTATGTAATATTGAATGTATGTATATATGCATGTCTGTGTATGTATGTGTGTGTATGTACATATGTGTGTATGTATGTATGCATGTATGTATGTATGTACATGCATGTATGTATGTATGTATGTATGTATCTATGTATGTATGTATGTATGTATGCATGTATGTCTGTTATGTACGCATGTATGCGTGTGTGTATGCATGTATGTATGTATGTATGCTTGTATGTATGTATGTATGTATGTATGAATGTATGTACATATGTATGTATGTATGTATGTATGTATGTATGTATGTATGTGTGTGTGTGTGAGTACTTGTGTGTGTGTGTGTGTGTGTGTGTTTGCTTGTTTGTGCGTGTGTGCTTGTGTGTACATATGTACGTAAAAGAAATAGTAGAAAACAAAAACAGAGAGGGGCTCGGAAAGAAAGAAAAACAAAGAGAGAAAGAAGAAAGAAAGAAAGTCAGAAAGTCAGAAAGAAGTTGAAAGAAAGAGTAGAACAGCAAGAAAGAAAGCCAGAAAGAAAGAAAGAGTGTATGCAGAAATACATATATCTATACTTTTTGCCAATGGTCGCGTGTGGTGCCCCTATGGGGCACAGTATGGAACGTATGCACTTATGTGTGTATGCATGCATACATTCATGGACATGAGCAGTTATTATTCAAGTACTGCAGTTCATCGCTGTTAGATTCAATTTTGTGTATTTTGTGAGAAATTTTTTTTGCATGTCAAATATGTACTATGTATGCAGACAAGAAAAATCTGTTTGAATACTTCTTGTATTGTAGACAAGTAGATGATAACCCAGAACTCGTCGTGAATTTTTGCAAATCCACGACTTCGTCTGGGTTGTTGGAGCCTTCCTATTGATAGTAGATACAAAGAAACAAAAACAGCAAAATAGCCTTCTATAGCACACTACAAGAAAGCATATATGTATCATTAAATTGACCTTGTTCGTCTTACTCTCCCAACTTCAACTCAACCACCTACCACACACAAACAAGTATGGTAGATAAAATTAGTCAATAGCAAGCTATTGACATTTGTCCCAAAGAGACTAAATTCATTTGAAATGAAGAGGGCTTTCGCCCAATTTTTTAAAATTGAAAACACACTAGTTTATACTCCTATGTGCAAAAGGAGTTAGTAGTAAAAACTACTTTTATTCAATTCTTTGTCTTTTATATTTCTCGTATGACTGAATAATTTCTGATGAAGTTTTACCACTATCAATCATTTTTCGTGCTTTTATATCGTCTTCAACTCCCATCGGTTGGTTTTCGGCACTCAGCCAATGTTCAAATAATCTTAATTGTTTTTTCTTTTTTTCTGCTTCTCTTTTTTGTTCTCTTTTCATTTGTTCAATTTTTTCCTTTCGCTCAACATCATCATTTCGTTTATCAAGCAATTCATCAATAGCATTTCTTTTATTTATACAATCTCGCTTTTCTTTCTCCAATTGAATTCTTTCTTGTTCATTTCGTTCTAACTTGCTTATTATGTTATCAAATTTGACATCATTATTTGCTTTATCTCTTATCAAATCTCTTCTTGCTCTATCTTGTAATTTCTCTAGCCATTTATTATGGTCTTCTCTTTCAGTGTAATTATCATCATCATCACTCATTCTTGTTCGCACTTTGTCTGATTAAGACTATTCTGAAAAGTGAAAAGTAGTCCAAAAGCAAAAAAGCAAAACTACGCTGTGCTTTTTTACCTCACCTTTCCCGTGTCTGGTGTAAAATTTTTTTTGCTTTTTTCCTTTTTATCGGCATTTCAAATTGTCAGCAGAAATCTAGTAATTCTATAAGTCAAAAATTGGAGCCAATTGTGTAGAAGAGTTTTTACCTCGTGCTTTTTTTGTCAGTCGGCGACTTTTTCAGAATTCCCGAAGTGGTAAAGACAAGAAGACCAAACCCTTGCTGTTTTGGTGCGCGCACAGATGGCTGACGAACCTCCCGCCCCAGAGGAACCAGAGCAACCCCGCCAAGAAGACCCTGAAGTCAAGGTATGATTGTTGTTCGTTTTGTTTTCTCATATAATTTTTTACAGACTTTGGCAGAAAATTTGGGGGATTTACTCATAGGGCGCATCACTTTAGGAAATATCCCAAAGGAGTTAGGCGGTAATAAGCCAACCCCTGTCAAAGTCCCTAGTGATATGAAAAATCGCCCTATGATAAGCGATTCCAAGTATTGGGTTAAATTAGATAAAGAACACGGAACTGCCGTGCTTTTTGGTAATGCTAACGAGGGGATGGAGGTCGTCCAGTTGAACCGCAACAAGACAGAATTCCGCAAAGATCAGCGAGCAGAAGTATTCGTTGTTGAATTCACCGATGGGTCCTTGAAACTGTTTCGACTTTGGGACAATATTGATTCCATCGCCAACTTCTTCGGTCTTACGATTAAGACCGCCTACAGGGTCATATTTGATTAAAGGCTATTAATTTCTAAGCCTTTCGTCTCATTGCGAACTTTTATCATTTTCAAAGGATACGAAAGGTTTAGAAAATATTCCGATCAAAGGTCTAGTATTACTTTTGCCTTCCTCTCTCTTTTGCTTGTTCTGATGTTTTCTGGTTCTATTTCTTCTCTTTTAAGTAGTTCTTTCGTCTTCTTTTCCTTTATAATTTCTTTTGTTTGTTGTTTTATGTCTTTCTCTTCGTCAATAGGCTTTGTAAAATCTGTTTTCAATAAATCCCTCGGACTTACGAGTTCATCATTATTTAATATTATCTTAAATCCGGAACGGCCTTTGACTTTATAAATAATTTTGCTGAAACTCTTTCCGCCTTTGGAGAAAACATTTCTTTTGTTTTCCTTTCTTACATTATCGCCGACATTGAATTCATTAATAAGGTTATCACGAGTTATAGTCTGTTTATTTTTGTCTCTTCTAGCAAAGACATCCACCGGTCTGGCCTGAATTCCCCTGTGTAATTTGTGGTTATAAGCATTAACCAAGTCTTGAATATAACTTACCCAGTCAAAATTTCTATTAGTTTCAAATAATAAATCCAACCACCTTCTAATACTCCTTATAACTCTATCTACCACGGCGAGCGCTCTGTGGTCCCCTACTTCAACCACATCGTGCTTAATACCATTTTGAATAAAATAATCACGAGTAGCACCTTTATATTCTCCTCCGCTGTCGGTTGTAATTGATTTAGGTTTATAAGGTATAGATTTCAAATCATAATAGACTTCTTTTGCGGTTTTATTTTTTAATGGAATGATTATTAAATATCGGGAATGACAATCAATCCAACAAAGCATCCAAGCATAGCCTTTATTCCCCTTTTTGTCTTTTATTTTACTCATGTCCGCCAAATCTAGAAAAACTTGGTCTAAAGGTTTGTCCGCCCATATAGTATTCCATATTTTCGGGTTCTTTTTCTGATGATGTATTTCAAGGGCTTCTTCTTCTTTTGTTTTAACTACTTCTCCCGTAGGTGTGTCTTCTAATTGTCTATTACGATTTTGATTATTAATAATTGTATGTTTATGGTCCATTTATATACAAAATATGAAAATATTTTTTTATATACACAATGCCGACCGTAAAAGTCCTGAGAAAAGTCTTAGGCGAAGAAAAACGGAGACGATGTCCGAAAATTAGTAAATTAAAAAAGGCAGAACTGCTTAAATTGTTGGAACATTATGGAATGATGGTCTCGGAAAAGAAAAAATTTAAGAAAACTACGAAACCACCACCTAAGTTTAAACCTTTGGAAAAAAAACAATCCGCTATTAAGCCAACCAATGATATTTCATTAAGTGGAGATACAACGAGAGAGATTGAAAAACTAAACAATGATTTAAGAAAATTTAGTGATGATGTTAATGATATACCTTTATACAGAAAAATAAGGAAAGGAACAAAGAAAGAAACTTTTGATGAAATTCAAAATATTCAAAGTATTTTGAATGAAAGACGAAATGGACTTATAAAAAGGATTAAGAATTTTGAAAAAAAGAATGTAAAATATCTTGAAGAAATAGATTATATTTTTATCAATACAACTACAATTAACAACAAATTAAAAACTATATTAAAAAACTATAGAAAAGATAAGTGGGATTAGAATTTTAAGAAACATTTTTCAACATCATTATTTTTTTCCTTCTTACCACCACCAGAAGATTGATTATATACTTTTACACTCACACTGCTTGATTTCTTACCTTTCCCTTTCTTAGGTTTCGGTTCTTCTTCTTCACTACTCTCGCTTTCACTTTCTTCACTCTCAGGCTCTGGGTTCTTACTCTTCTTCTTTTCTCTCTTAGTTTCCGCTTTCGCTCTTTTGATTTTCATATTAGCCATCTTTTCTGCGATCAGGTCAGTAAAATCAACCTCATCCTCACTATCACTGCTCTGCTCTGGTGTGTCATCTTGGTCCTTCTCATTAATGATATCGTTAGCCACATTTTTATTTTCTATCTCTGCCCATCTTCGTTCCATATCTTCATCTTCACTTTTGACCGCATTTCGGTATTGTTCCAAAACCTTTTTGGCATGTTCCATTTTTCGTTGTTTCGCTTTCGCTTTTATTCCTTCCACAGCACTTCCCCAGTTCTTACGACTTGCTTCGGGAGACGGCATTTATATTAAGATTATTATATTTTAGTATTTTTTAAATAAATAAATAAATAAATAATATAATGTCCCAATATAAATCATTACTTGACCTTAATGAGTTGGCTGTTGATAGTCTAAACATACTTAACTTAGACTTAACCAACACAAACATAGTCGGTCTGAATACAGACAGAGTGCCAGAAGATGATGACCCAATCAATCTTTATTACACTGACGACCGATTTGATACACGACTGGCTACCAAAAGCACCGCGGACATTAAAGAAGGACTTAATTATTATTGGACTAATAACCGCTTTGACACACGGCTCGCTTTAAAATCAACGACTGATATCAAAGAAGGAAGCCGTTTATACTATACAGAGCAACGAGTAAGGGACAACGACGAAGTCAAAGCCTCAACTCAACACAGAAGCAATACTTCTAATCCGCACCAAACCAGTTTATATAATTTGATTGACACAAACATATTTGCACAAGCAAGCGGACAATACTTAACTTACAACGATGTAGAAGGTAAATGGAAGAATACAGCCCTTGGTTCAATTGATACACTTTCAGATGTGGTTATAACCGCACCAATAGCCATGAATAGTTATCTAACATATAATTCAATAAACTGGGTAAATAAAACATTTCCGATAAATGTTGATGAAACAGGCAACATTAGTATGGGAAGGAAGAATATAACAGGAGTTAATTTACTAAATGACAAAGGTGTTGATGAATGGATATTTGAGCATAATGATAATAATAATAAGGTGTCAGCAGCTGGAAGTATAGACTCACATAGCGATGTGACGATAACAGGCTTTCCAGCAGATAACCAACTGATTATGTATAGCACGGGGCAATGGAGAAACACCACACCACCCTTTCTTAGATTAGACGGCACAGCCAGTATGACAGGAGGACTAAATATGGGTGGTTTTGCTATTTCAGGGGCTTCTACGTATAATGGAATTAATCTCACTAATCTCGCAGTTGATGGTTCAGTGGTCAAACTAACAGGAGACCAAACCATAGGAGGAATAAAAACATTTAGCAGTATAATAAATGCTAGTGCGGACATTGATATGAAAAGCCAAAGCATAACAAATGTTAATCTTGTTGATGGTGTTGAGTTTCTACTCTTGACACTTCTGTCGTTAAACTAACAGGAGACCAAACCATAGCAGGAAATAAAAAATTTACATCAGTTTTAGAAGTAAGTGGTTCGTCCAATCCTACTACTTTTGACGGCATTGGTATAGCCTTTGATACAAAAATAGGAATGATTGCAGCACAAAAAACAGCAACAGCGACTTGGTATCCGATACAAATAACTGGTTCGTATGTAGAGTTATATTCAGGTAATACTTTAATTATAACCGCAACTGGAACAACACTCAATTTGAATAACAACAAAATAACAAACTTAGCCACACCATCAGCAACAACGGACGGAGCAAACAAAAGTTATGTGGATACAAAAGACGGACAAAATGTGAAATTAACAGGAAACCAAACAATAGCAGGAATCAAGACATTTAGCAGTGCCCTTGAAATAACTGGAAATTCAACGAATGCAACAACAAAAGGAACATTCGTGGTTTTTAACTCCACAGCCAATATAGGAACTATCGGATGCCTTGATATGGGCACGGGCGTAAATTATAACTTTGAAATAAATGCGAAAAAAATAAGTTTCATTATTGATGGAGCGATAGTCGGTTGGGTAAATGCTTCGGGGCTAGATTGTAATAGTAGCAAAATAGCCAACCTTGGAACTCCGACATTAGCGACGGACGGAGCGACAAAAGGGTATGCGGACACATTGGACGGGCAAAATGTAAAACTAACAACAGACCAAACCATAACAGGAAGTAAAACATTTAATGGTGCGAGCACTGTGATAAAATATCTAACTTTAACGAACAATGCCGATTTTAATAATCAAACTATCACTAATGGTGGAAATATAACATATAATGGGGCGAGGATATTAAACCAAAATGGAGGAGATATATTCTTTTCACAGACATCAGGTGATTATCAGTATTTCTCATTTACTTTAAATACTGCTACAAGTGGAACCGCAAACCAACGAGGTTATGTATTCACGAATGTAGCATTTGATGCGAAAGGGGCGGGACTTTATATTTCAAAACTTTTGGACAATAAAAGTGCTTCGTCTGACATTGTCCGTTTTAACAATGCTGGTGGTATGCGGTTTTATGGTGCTTTGGATATGAACTCAAATAATTTAACAAATGGTGGAACAATAACGGGAACCACATTAACTGCAACTGCTGGTATGACTACAACCACTTTAACAGCAAGCGGAAAGATTACGGCGAGTGGTGCTAAAATATTGCTTCATGATGTTTACGGTCAAGGAGGAAACAATACAGGTATATTCTTTTCTATTCTTACCGACTATAACTGGGGAATGTATATGGTGTCGTCTGGGGCTAGCAAATCATTCAGTGGAGGAACAGCAGTGGCTGGTAATAATTTTAGCGCCGAAGCTATCAGATTTAGAGTTGCTAACGCGGCATCCCAAGTTTTTATATGGGAGAATTCTTCGGAACAATTGTTAATGTCAATGAATGGGGCAGACGGATCTATATGGACAAAAGGATTAATAACGGCTAGTGCGGGGATATCAACTACAACATTAACAACGAGCGATAAAATAACAACAGTACTAGGCAAACCGATAATAATAGGCAATACAACGAAATCAGCAAATGGGGCAACGGGTGGATTAGAATTGTATGGAACGGCTGGTAATATGGGAGGGGCACACTTACAGGCAATAACGACGGCGGATGCTTATCCAACATTTCAATTATTAAACTGGGCACACGACAATATCAATTTATATTTTGATTGTTATTTTGATGGCACGAACATATTATCTTCAAACACATCATCAAATTTCCAAATAGCGAAATACTCAAACAAACTCAGTTTTAATTACAAAAATGGAGGAACACTTGGTCAATCTATAACAATGACTGAGGCAATGAACATAAGCACAGCGGGATTACTAACGGCAAATGCGGGGTTATCTGTTGTTAATAGCACGGTAGATATAAGAGGAGAAGCAAGAAGTGGATCTCATCCATCACCAGTTGGTTTATATGTCACGGGCAATCTTAGCCCATCTTCTGGCGGTGTTGAATTTAGACACAGCAACGGGACACAGGGAGTTGGCTTTGGTTATAATTCAATATATGCTACAGGAAGCAATACCAATCAAGATTTAAATTTTTATGCGAGGGGAACAGGAGTAATCTATGCTCAGAGTGATACAAGCATGACGACAGCATCCAGCGGATTTTTAACATTAAGAAAAAGACCACAAAATACGACCAACCCACAAATATTTATGAAAGCAGGAGATTCTTCAGGTTATGCAGTGGTAATGAATACAGGTGGTTTATTACACGCTTGGTCAACTTCATTGTCAAATGGTGAAAACAATACAGGATATGTTTATTTGAATGCGGGATCAAATACATGGTCTTCTGGTTCGGACAGGAGATTAAAATCAGATATTAAAACACTAGACTGCGGGGATTGTTGCGAGAAACTAATGAAAATAAACTGCTGTTCATATTATTTGAAATCAGATAAAAAGAAAGAACAAAAGAACCACGGATTTATTGCTGATGAAGTTAAAACAATATTTCCAGAGTTTGTATCCGAAAGTGGAATAAAAGCAGACGATGGGGATGGAAACTTTGAAGGTATAACATACACGGACTTCATACCAATACTGGTTAGTGCTTTTCAACACATGGCGGAAAAGGTAGTTAATTTAGAAAAAGAAAATAAAAATCTTATGAATATACTACAAGACAAAGCAAATCAATTAGCAGAAATCAGAGTGGCCGTTCTTGATAATGTCAAATAATACGACTAGACTTCACAGACCACCACCTATTATGGATATGGATGGCGAACTAACTCCAGAATTAAAGTCTCGTGTTCTTGAAGTAGAACTAAAGACTGAGGAAAGAAAAATAGAGCACGAATTGGAAGATAACTGGAATTGTTGTTGTATAAAAAACAGACCGACAGACAGCCGACTTATTAAATACTTATTTCAAATGGGTATCATTGTTGCCATTATAGCCCTTTGTATCGTGAGGTTATCTGAAAAGAACTTACCTTGTGAGGTTGCTAACACTTATGTCGGTATTTTGACCTTACTTATCGGTATCTGCCTTCCATCACCTTCTTCAAGTAAGAAGTGAGCACTCGTATAGATGTACTTTATATCAAGAACTATCGCTGGCGCAGATTAAAGGAATGGCTTCATCAAAACTAACACACCAATCACTCATAGGCTTATACACACATTTAAATTTTGTTTCTATTCCTTTCTGAATACAATAAGCACAACTCTCATTTTTTTTCTCACTGACCCGTGAGTAAAAGTCGCAGGCAGTCCGAGCATAAATATTACTTAATAAAAAGTTTATTAGCACTAATATAGAGTACATCATGGCTGACTATAAATACCAAAAGATTATTTTTCTGAGCAACGATTTTGCTGGAGGAAGCAAAACATTTAATAAAAAAAACCAAATGTCATTCACACCAACCAAAATGAATGTTAAGTTTATTCATTATACGAACGACCAGACGGAAACTAAAACCAGAATTCTTTATATGGACAGAATTGGAATTATCGGCACATTCGCTGATAGTAATATAGCAAACATTTCAAATCTCGGTTATAATTTGGGTGTCGTTGGATGGACAGACGGACAATATACATTTAAAGTCCTTGAAACTGACAGCGGAAATATTGACACAGGAAATTTAGCGGGAAGAATTGTTGTGTGCCTAGAATTCGTTGCGTAGCAACAATGTATGAATTTAGAAATTCATGACTATTTCTCGCTTAGAATATAGGATGGAAAAGATTAATAGCATTAAGGTGAAGCCAGTAAAACAAGAGGGTGATGGAAATAAAAAAGCAAAAGGTTATAAATTATTTAATGAGCCGTATGCCAACATATTTCTACTCGCCCGTAAGAAGAGCGCGGGAAAACGACAGCACTCTTTGAAATACTGAAACGGACTACAGACAGAAAAACCCTCATTGTCATTATTGCTTCAACGATACACAAGGACTACATTTATAAAGCAATGGTAAAGCACTTTAAGAACAGAGGCAACCCGATGGCAATATATACCTTTCTTAAATCAGATGGTGTAAATGTCATTGATTATGAGTTAGACAAACTGAACAGACAGGACGAGCAACACGAAGGAGAAGTAAAACAGGACAAAGAGGAAATAGAGAAACCACAATTTTTATACTTTGGAAAGGAAGAAAAAAAGAAAACTACAGAACAAAAAGAACGACCCAGCAAGTATATTTCGCCAGAGGTTGTTTTTGTTTTGGATGATTTAGGGAGTGGATTAAGAGACAAGTCCGTAAGTGATTTGTTAAAAAAGAACAGACACTATAAATCAAAGGTGATTATGTCAAGCCAGTATCTGAACGACCTACGGCCAGAAGCCATTAAGCAGTTAGATTATTTATTAATCTTTCCGGGTCAGTCTCAGGATAAAATGGAACTCGTGTATAAACACTTAGACTTATCTTTTGACTTTGATTACTTTCTCCAAAAATATCACGAGGCTACAAAGGAACGATTTAATTTTCTTTATGTCTCAAGTGTTGATCACGAGTTAAGAAAAAATTTTGCTTACCGCCTGAAATAATGATATTTATCAACTACACTCTCATTCTCGTTTGTTGATAAACATCGTGAAAAAGTAAAAAACGATGTTTTATGAAACCGCGTAGCGGGTGAATAAAATATCAAATAATATTTTTATATAATTAATTTTTTTAATGTATATTATATGCGAGTATCACCAGTGATAATTTCACAACATCAGGATATAACATCGGATACAATCCATCAATGCCACAGAAGGGAGGAAAAAAGAAAACTAAGAAGAAGGGATGCGGACAAAAGGGAGGAAAGATTAACTGGGCTAAGGTCGGAAAAACGGCCTTGGCTGTTAATAAATTCCTTCGCGATAATAAGGTAATCTCTAGAACTGCTGGGGCATTGAGTAGCATTGGGGTGCCTTACGCAGGTAGTGTTAGTGCTACAGCATCAAAACTCAGATATGGTAAGCAACGAGGAGGTGCTGTAAAGTTTCATTAAATGATTTTTCATACAAACGAATTGAAAATATTTTTTTGTTTAATTATATACAATGGTCGCTAAAAAGACTAATAAGAAAAAGGCAAAAGTCCGTCCACCTAGGGTTTATAGGAATAAGAGCGGGAGACCTTATATTATCCAGAAGGGTAAAAAATATTATCTTAATTTTGGTAAGAAAACAAATGATTTAAGCACATTACAAATCGTTAAACTTTTTATGAAATATATTGGTAAGCCGAGCCCACAAAGGCAGGGCCGCAAACCAAGGGAAAAAATAATCAAATCTGATTTCAATCGTCTTGAACACGAGAACAGAAACCAGATACAAAGCAACTTACAAAAGAAATATGAGTTAATACATGACGAGGAAGAAAAGGAAAAGAAGAAACGGGATGAGATAGAAGAGGAGAAGAAGAGGCTAGAAAGAAAAATCAAAGCAGATACTAAGGAACTAAATGAAATAATGAATAGGGATCATAAAAGACAACTGGCGGAGATTAAGGAAAGACAGGAAGAAAAGTCTAGGGAACAGAAGAAGGAACAACGACTTATTCAGGAACTACAGGCAGAACAACGACATAGACAGGGATTATTGACGGCTCCAGTTGCACAGCCGTTTATAGCGAAACCGAATACCCCTTCAACTATAAATAAACCAAAGAAAACCGAAACTACATCTTCCCCAAAAATAACTGATATAACTGACAAAGTAAATAAACAAGAAAAAGATTTGGAAGAAGAAAAGAGACGAAGAATTATTGATGAAATGTTCTCTGAGAAATCGAGAACAAAACGTGTCAAAAAAATGAAAAATCATACAATAATAAATCACCTTAACAAAGCAGGCATTAATATCCCTATGATAAAAAACAAAGGTTCAAACGACTACGCCACTAGTTTAAAGAGATGGTTATACACACAAAAAATCACTGAAAACATATCATCGGCAGAAGATGGATGGGATAAACTAGAAGAATTTACAACAAAAATGATTGCTAAAAATGAAAGCAAAAAGAATGAAGAAAAAAAACTCCTGTAAATAGCACTCTATCGCCAATAGACCCACCCCGTTTTGAAAATTCTCCAGATGCTAAACAACTTATATTTGAAATGACAAATCCACAACCAGCGGAGACACAACCGACAGATGTAGCACCACCCCTGAGCACAAGTTCTGTGGAGTCACAGCAACAACAGCAAGAGGAGACAACCATACCCCCGAGCGTCGCGGAGACACCAGAGCAACAGCAAGAGCAAGTCCCATTACAAGGAGAGGGTCGCGGTTTAATGACTAATGAAATAGACGACATAATGAAAAAATATGGATGGTATCTCGGAGCAATAGCCAGTGATGAAATCTATAAGTTGAAGCCCGGAAGCAGAAAGCGATACGGATTTATTATGAATTTAGACAATCACAAGCAAGCGGGGTCTCATTGGATCGCCGTATGGATAAGTCTGGATAAAGACAGGAGTGTTGAAGTGTATGACCCATTAGCACTTTACGAGCCGACAGAAGACTTTCAACAACAAATGAAACAACTAATTGACCGAAGCCATCCCGATAGTTATTTGTTAATGAAGGTCAATCAAGTAAAGCAACAATCAAACACCTCAGACACATGTGGTTGGCATAGTATGAGATTTTTAATGGAGCGGGCGAAAGGCAACCGATTTAAGTTTGCTAGTGGCTATACAGACTTAAAAGAAGAAGAAGCGGAGAAATTAAAAGCACAGAATGGGTATGGTAATTTTGATACATACATTTGATATTTGTTTCAGACTTCGTCTTCAACAAACATCGGGGGCTACGCACTTTCAAGGATTACAATAAGCATTAATTTTTTGAAAAAGAAAAAAGCGATGTTTAGAATAAGCGAGAGTGCGGAGCACGAAGCGCAATTCTAAATATCATGGAGTACATAGTACTCCATGATATTTAGAATTGCGCTTCGTGCTCCGCACTCTCGCTTATTCTAAACATTGTTTTTTTCTTTTTCGGTAGAAGTTCGGGTATCTATTACATAAATAGTAAAAATAGAATAACAGGCACAGATAGCGACTTTACACACGAAATAAACTTGAAATCGCTAGACAATCCCACACATTGTAAAATTCTTCATATTTATGTTCCAAAGTCGTATTACTCTGTGGCTTCGCCATATAATACCTTTACACTTAGCGAAGACGGGTATGAGGCTTTAATTACGATACCTGAGGGAAACTACACAATGAACAATCTAAAAAATAAGTTGTCGGAGGTACTGACGGCAGAAAGTCCAAATGACTATACATATGTCGTCTCAAGCAACAATACCAACATAGAACCAGAAGATGGCAAATTAACATTCAGTGTTTCAAATAACGGAGGCATTCAACCGCGGTTTATATTTGATGGTGATACACGTATTCACGAGGTTATGGGATTTGACAGAAATTCAACATATTTCTTCGCTAATTATTTCATTAAATCGCCAAATGTGATTATTCTAACTGGGGAAAAGACTTTATACCTTCAATCGGACTTAGTTGGTGAAGGAGATAATCATGTGCTACAAGAAATATACACCGCCAACGAAATTCCATTTGGAGCCGTTATATAGGACGGAAGTGGGTCTGAGTATGGTAAGAAATTATCCTCCAGTTCAAATAATGTATATAGGTTTTATCTTACAGACGAGAACGATCAGGCTATAAATCTTAATGGGCTCGGCATTGTAATGACTTTGTTGATTTACAGAGAGACTAATTATTTTAATTTATTTACATCATTTTTCAATCTTTTGAAACAGAGATAAATAATTATTTTGGAATTATTTATATTTTTTCTTTAAATATATTCTGGTGAATTAGTTAATTTACACTACTTAAAAAAAAACAAAATGCCGACTCAACACGGAGGCGAACTAGACTTTTCCAGAACCGACTACATCAGTGCTTCGTATCGTTTGAATAAACTAACTCCGCGAGAAGGTGCGGGAGCTATTACTGTTACTACCGCAGGAGGACAAGAAAGCAACTTTGACCTTATCAGCAGGCCATTTAACTTAGCCCGCTCTGTTTTGAGTTTTACTTATGCCCCACCATCAATTGCCGCGAACTATAACAAATGCTATATGGATTGTCTGGCTCCTATTAGACAAATTCAACTTCAAACCCGTAGCGGTGTTTATCTGTGTGATGTAAATGAAGTTGGTAATTTTACGAAGATTATTTGGAAGGCCGAAACTTCTATGAAGGACTTTCTGACACTTGAAAACCACGATAATGGAAGTGGTGCGGGATGTATGCTTCAAAAGTGTAATGCTGGAAAGATTGTTATCGGTAGTAGAGCAGAAAGGCGAGCAATTGATACTTCAGTAGCCTACGATACTGTTAGAGACGCAATTCAAACATACTACAAAGTGCCTAGTGTAAATGCTCGTCGCCACGACGATTCCGCTCTATCTGATGGCACTGCTGGAGCCTATAGCCTTGTTAATGTTGAATATAATGAGGCTAAGTATTTCTCTGGTGGTGCGGCTACTTCTGCTGAGCCTTCTATCGCTGTTAAGATTAATCTCGGTATGCTTTACAATACCATTTTCGCTCTTGATAAGACTATTATGTTTCCAGAGATTTTGAATATGCGTATTGTATGGCAACAGACCCCTAAAATTTATTATTACAATAACGATGCTTCGTCACCGGGTGGAGGAGTGCTTGTTGCTGCCGCTGGTAATGTAAGTGTTTCTAGTCTTAACTTGTTCCTTGCAGTAGAGACTGATCCCGATGTCATTCAATCAATTCAACAAAAGGTGGCGAGTCCTGAGGGTATGAGTTTTAATGTTGATTATCCTTATGTTTATAAAAATTCCATTGCTCAATCAACTACACAAAACATTATTCTCCGCTTTGATAGGGGGCATGGTAAAAGGTTGAAGAAAATTTATCACACACTCTTTAACAACACCGAAAACAAGAATACCGCTTATGATATTGATAACAGAGCAAACGCTAAGACTACCAGTTTTCACACCACACTTGACGGGGCACGACTTCAGGAATTTGAAATATTTCCCGCTAGTTTTGAAGATTATATGTGCTTGAAACCTAAACTTGAAGGTTCTGTTTTGATGAATTCAAATGTGTATCAATACAACTGGTTCTGGGTTGATACTTGGGATAATACCCGCCCGCTGTGGAGCAAAGACCAAAATGAAGTTAGTGGGCTTGACCTTTCCAATGAGCGACGATGGGAGTTGATTAGCACCACACATAACAATGCTCATCAGCATGTAAGTGTAGCAATCACTCAGCGGGAGGTTCAGGTTAAGGCAAATATAATTTCCATTTCATAAACTGCCAAAACAAAAAATTTAAAAAATTTAGATTTTATTTTTTTTTCCATTCAATATAACACATTTGTTTTTGAGGTAGTCAAAAACAAAAACAATGACTACTCACCAGAGAAATTTAATCCCACAAAATCCTGACGGCGAATTTATAAACGTCAGTGTTGGATATGATGGTAATATTGAAACAAATAATTCAAAAACCGCTTTTGGCGAAGCAGTAGTAGGTCAATTAACACCAATATTACAAGAAATCTTTCCATATACCATTAATACTAGGATATGGACAAAAACAGAAACAAAATCGTCTGTGTCATTTTTGTATAATATGGCTGAATTGAAAACAACTGCTGATGCTACGGCAGATGCTAGACTGGTAAGTAAAAGGAGAATAAAATATAGAACTGGAATGGGTGTCCTAGCCCGATTTACTGCTCTATGGACAACGGATGATACAAAAGATTACTATTCATTTATTGGAATAGGAAATGATCTCGTTGATGGATTTTATTTTTACAAAAATCAAGCAGGAATGAATATCGCACATTGTGTGGGAGGTGCTGTAGATTATATTGACCAAATAGATTGGGACGACCCTTGCGATGGAAATTATGCTATGCCAGACTTAGACTGGAGCAAAGGAAATGTATTTCAAATTCAATTTCAATATTTAGGTTTTGGTGCTATTAAGTTTTATATTGAAAATCCCATAACAGGATTATTTCAATTAGTTCATATGATTGAGTATGCGAATGCTAATAATGGTGTAAGCCTGCGAAATACGACATTACCTTTTACGGCTGTAATGAGAAATGATGCAAAGACTGGAATACAATCTCTTAAAACAGCGAGTGCCAGTTTATTCATTGAGGGAACGAATACGATAAACACAAGTATAACAAACGAAGTGGAAGGAAGTAAAGCAGCAAACACCACTGAAAGTCCTATTATCAGTATAAGAAACAAAGCGGTATTTGATGCGGGCGGTGCTAATTTAACAAATTATTCAAATGTTTATCCAACTTTGATAAGTATTACAAATGAAGATACTAAGTCAAATGTTGTCAGAATGGTATTAAATGGAACACTAACTGGAGCAGGTTTTGCAGATGTTGATTCTAAGTATTCAATTGTAGATACTGACACAAAGGCGAGTGCTATCGCAAACGGAACAACAATTTTTAAACTTTATGTAAATTCTCAATCAACTCAACAAATCAATCTTAGAAGTTATGATATATACCTATCGCCGAGTGATGTATTAACTTTTACGCAGAAGTCTGTCTCTGCTGGTGGAGGAGGAAATATCAATATTATCGCTAACTTCGTAGAGGATCAATAAAGCAAAAAAAATTTAATGGAAGAGGATGTAATAGCATCATAGATATTTTTTTACCGCATCTTTGTTATTAAAATAAGGTTGTTGAATTAAATATTCAAGGTATGGTTTATCAATCTTAGCAACATCTTCAATTTTCATTTTTTTATACTTTCCATATTGAAGAAAAATATCGGTTTCATTTTGCTGGTATTCTTTCTTTAATATACATCCTTCTTCTGTACATGTAGCATTCGCTATTTCTTCACCCACATTAGCCTTGATTTCAGTGATACTAGTCTCTTTTAAATCAGTCGCCGTAAATGGTGTGCTCGGTTCCTCCATCATTTTTTGTAATGTAGCCTCCAATGGAATAACTACTTTCACATTGTCGTCGCGGGGTTTGTATTGCTCATAGAAAGAAACAATGTCAGGCTTAGTCCATTTAATTGTAGGCTTTTTTATTTCGCTGTCAAGGTTCCATTTTTCAATTTCATTCAAGTAGTCTTGTTTTGTGTTCAGGTCTGACATGATATATAAAGATTTTTAAAAAATCTTTTAGCAAAAATATTAAATGTATTTTTTTGCTTCACTTTTAATGTCTGTAAATTTATCAAACCACGGCTGTTTCATAACCCATTCAAGGTATGGCTTATCAATAACCGCTACATCTTGAATTTTCTTACCTTTATACTTACCGAATGGAAAAATATCCCTTGGCTTGCCTTCTCTACTTTTTTCAATTGCCTTAATTTCTTCGTCAATCATCTGTTGAACATCTCTTACTGAAAAGAATTCCTTATTCTTCTCAATTGAAAGTCGTCCAAATTTTTCAGATAGTCTGGTGAGGGTGGTCATTGGTCTATATAGAGTGGTAAAAAATTTTATGGAAAAAAATTAATTAACTGATTATTATTAAATTTTAAGAGCGGACACGAAGCCGTAAGGGATACTATCATTTTCGTTGATAAACTCACGCCCGCATCATCTTGTTTTATTAACTACTTTTACTACATTCTTTTGGTGTTGTATGCTAAAATGCTCAATGTGCTGTTGTTTGCTGTTTCTGCTAGTATGTATTTTCTTTATTATAAAGTCTCTGGTATTAGTTAAACTTTCACCCTTATCCATTAATTCATAAGCGGTTGGATTTAATTTTTTCAAATCCAAACCTTTTCCTCTAAAGTGGAAATGAGTTTTACCTTTTTCTTCATCTTTCTTTACATACTCCAACATATACAATTTTGGTGCTACCCATATTCCTCTTATTATTTTACAATCTGTTCCAAGGTCATCATCCATTCCGCCGATTGTTTTATCTCTAAAGCTTTTAATTCGTTCAATATTTCTTACATGACTTTGAATACTGTCTGTGTCTGTATAATAATAATCTCAGTCGGGGTCGTTGTCTGGGTTGGCTTCAGTCATATACTTATACATAATTCGTCTGCTGTATGCTAGGATAAATGCACCGTAGTGAGTGGGTTTCGTAATTCTTTCTTCTTTTTCTTGCTCATCTCTTGGAATACCGCTGATTAACCATAATTCTCCATTAGCCTCTTCAAACTTTTCAATATCAGTTATCACATGTTTAGCCCAGAATTTCCAATACTCGTGATTTTTTGTTATGTATTTACTCACGGTGTTTATTGGTCTCTGAATGGTCTTACCGTATAAAGCATTCATAAATAACTTTGCTAATAAATACTGCGGTGTGTCTTTCTTTGAATTTTGTTTTTTCTTGAATAAGTCTGAAATATATTCTTTAAATACTGGTTCAGCTTCTTCAGTGTAATATCCACGAATGATTTTGACTTGGTAGCCAAGTTCAATCATATCTTCAATATCTACAGAAGTTAGCCATTGGTCTTTCATATCTCTTAACTCCCACTTTAAACACCCCTTACTATCTCTATACGGAACCCGTGGATGTAATAGATTTTTTGGAGATATGTAATCAACATTATATATCCCTAGTTTGCCTTTCATTTCTCCTTCACATTCCTTTATTTCGCCAGTCATAAATAGTTCAAGCATCGCCGTTGGATAAAGACTTACAACATCAGCATCAATAAGATAATCTACAACCTCATCGAAGCCGATTTCTCCATTCACATATTTTTTTGATATTGTTCTGAAATAAATCGCCTTTTGCTTGGATAAGTTCTACCATATACTGCCCTTCTAAAATCTTTTTCTTGTTTTAAATTTGGTAGTTGAATAATATATTTACCATCTATCTTCCTTTTCCATAAATTCCAAGTAAGAGACGAAGTAGATATATAAGCGGTTAAATTAACTTTATGTTCTTCATATATTTGTTTGTTTAGTGTGTCATGAAGTTCTTTTAAACCCATAACATCTTTTTCTAAGTATGTTAGACATTCCTTTTTCGTTTCATCATCCATCTCTTCCCATCGTTTGTGTTTGCTATGTTCAAAGTCGCCTTTTAACACATTACAGCTCAGTGTTTCAAGGTTCTTTTTTAGACTTCCCTCAGTGTGCTTACACATATCCCAGAATTTTATATTTTTGTATTCTAATGAAATAATAGCACCATTATTCATTAAGGCTTTATTCTTAATTTTCCTTTTGATAAATTCTTTCTGTAATGAGTAATGGTCAAACTTACTACCATTGAAAGCATTAACATATAATTTCGCTTTCGGTTTTCTTTCTGCTAACTCCTCCGCATATTTGAAAATTATATCAAGTAATTTAGGAATACATTCATCGCCTGCTACATATTTAAAGCCGATATCCGAAATGGTATAGCCTGCTATGTATGGTGTGTGTAATTCTTATTCATTTGTAAAAGTCTCTAAGTCATAATGAAATACTTCATCTTGATTATTATACTTAGCCTCTTCAAATCTAGTAAGTAAAGACCTTACCTGATTTTCTTTTCCTCTTAATTTAGCCTTTACATATGAAACTCTTTTATTATTACATTTATGATTATTATAATACTCTTTATAACAATCTGGACACTTATTTTTGTTTCTTTTTATGAAACTTATATAATGTCATTTGAGTAGATAACAAAGCACATCCGCAGTTATTAAAGGGTCTTCAAAATTTTTGAATGTCTGTTTGCTTGTTGCAACAGTTAATTCAAAATACTTTCCTTCAAAACAATATTTTTTTAAGATTTCAAATCCGACTGATAAAGGTATCGGAGTATTAGGCTCAAGTTTGAATTCTTGCCTAATATCATTACATACTTTTTTATTAAGTTTTGATTTTCCTTTCAAAGGTAAATTTAATATATCCTTAACAACATAGAAGAAACAATTATTATCCTTACTCCTTGGATTGATATGAATTCCTTCATCTGTTTTATGTTTCTTATCACTCCCTGAGATATTACAACCGCCTCCATCTTCTTGAATAATTTGAATAGTCATATGTTGAATAATTCTTTCATATCCATTCGCACTGGCTTCAAGACACATGAGCCAGGTGTATAGATATATATCACGAAACAACTCATCAATGTCTTTTAACTTAACGGAATTGAAAGTTTTCCATTTATAAAACTTACTATCATCAACATCCGCTATATAACCAAACTTGACATGAAGACTTGCTTCGTTTGTCAGACCTCTATTTTTAGCATCCTTCACTGCTCTCATAATTAATATTGTTTAAGTCCCTGGTGTTTCCAATTGGTAATTTTTGTTACCAATTGGTAACTTTTTTCCGTGAACTTTTTTTCAAGAATTTTCATTCATAAATTGGGCTCAATAAATTACTTCTGAGCACTCTCAGGGCTCTGGAATGACTGTAGGAAGCGACTCGTAGAATTTTCAGCTAAAAATAGTGAGTAGAAGTCAAGAAAAAGGCACTTGACTGAGCCACATTATTTTTTGATTTTTGCCATTTTTGAAGCCATTTTCTGAAAAAAGATGGAGGTGGGTAGCTGCGTTTCGGTGCCATGCGTGAAGCTAGGGAAGGCTTGGGCACGTCGAAAGTTTGGGGAAAGTGTTTGTGATGACATAAGGCTGGTGGGGAAGCTGAAAGACAAAGAAACCAAACATCACAAGGCTCTTGTGACTTTGCGTTTTGACAAGAAGGACTATTTCTTTTCGTCCAACATTCTACGGGTTGAGGATGACCAGACAGTGCATGGTTTTGCCTGCATTGATAGTGATTTGAAAGAGGTAGTAGTACAGTTTACTGACGACGAACAGACGAGTGAGGACGAAGCTCTGGGTGGGAACGTGGAAGAAAAATCCGAGCAGCAGGAGCTTGAACCAGAGTTGCTGGACGATGAGGAAGGAGAGGAGGAGGTTCATAATTCGTACAATGCCTGCCCTTACTCGGAGGAGGAAGTGGATCAGGAGAATCAAAAACTGCATCAGATGGGGTTTGCGTGGCATTTGAAGGAGCAGAAGGTGGATTGGAGCGCCGATCGTCCTTTGTTCCCACCCAAAACGAGGCTGGAGAACGCTGCCACAGCTTCTGCTCTGGAGTACGTAATCCTTTTTCTCTGCAATACAACCATTCTGTTCAATTTCCAGCTCAGCAAGCAAAATATGTATGTTGTTGTATATGTTTCCAGTTTTGTATGCATGTGAACATGTTGGTTACCAGAGAATTCTAGTTGCGAAGACATGCACTTTGAGTTGTGTTTGTCACTCATTTTCACTGTGTTCTGTGTTTGTCTGCTTTTCTTTTGAATATGTCTTCGGTTTTGCCATTTTTTTCTTCATTTTGTCTTGTAGACATTTCTGTCACTTCATGCCACCGAAAGCAATCAGTAGAACCATAGAGCTTACTAACGCTGAGCTGGCAAAGTCTCAGGAATCGTGGATCAAAAAGCCCATGGATCATGCAGAGTTTTCGGTATTCTTGGGACTGCTTGTCAAAAATGTCGATAGCAGATAGGGGTCGCCGTAAAGCACACTGGACTCCTAGGGATGAGGTAGCATCGGATGGTCTGGCAGGTGACGGGTTTGGGGACTTCATGTCGTTGAATCGTTTTGATAAGATTTTTTCCTGTCTGAAACTAGGACCTGCCTCTGTTGAAGACGACCCCTTCTCCCCAGTTCGGTTCTTCATGGAAGAGACCAACAAACGTTTCAATTGGGCTTTCATCCCTGGTCCTTGCTTGACAGTCGATGAGAGTATGGGACAATGGACGGGTAAGGACATGCCAGGGCAGGTGTACGTGCCTCGCAAACCGATTCCTTTAGGAAGGGAATATCATACTACCTGTGACGTCCAAACTGGCATCTGTGTGTCCTTGGAATGCGTGGAGGGGAAGGAACGTGACAGAGCTAAGGAAGGAGTGGATATGTGGGGTGTGACAACAGCAACCACTGTACGTTTGGTCAAGCCCTGGGTCGGCACAGGTCGTTTGGTTGTTGGTGATTCATGGTTTGCAAGTGTTAAGACAGCTATGCCTTTGAAGGCATCAGGCCTCGATTTTATCGGCATGGTGAAGACTGCGACTGCGAATTTCCCTAAGCGAGTTTTGTGGAATGCAAGGGGCAACAACAAAGGTGATTTGGCGTCGGCAGTCTGTGTTAAAGATGGGGTTGCACTGCTTGCTGTAAACCAAAATGATCACAATATGCAACAAATTATCGCTACGTGTGGCACAACTTTGGCAGGTAAACCACGACATGCGCGTTTCAGCAAGAATGATACCTTTGTTGCGCGGTGTGAAGTCGTCGCGAAGTATTACGAATGTTTCAACGCAGTCGATAGATTCAATTCTTTGCGACAGGGGTCGGGATGCATGAATCTCAATGTCTCAGTTCGTTCCTGGCAGGATGCAGATTTTCTGATTTTATTGGATTTCATAATGACCAATGCGTACCTGCACTTCCTTCGGTTCAGTGGAACACCTCAGGCTACCTACCTCCGAGCAAAAGGCACCACCAGACCAACCTTTTTCAAAAATTTGGTTGCAGACTGGCTCCTCAAAAAGAAAATCTCAGCAGATGTGGACTGGAGCATGTTGAGCCCGCAGTCTGAGAACCTCCGAGGCCCAGATCCCAACCAACCGCACATGGTGTTGGCCCAATATCCTTTGGTCGACATGGCCGATGCATTGAAACGCAAAGCGGAATCCGGAAGCAACTTCCACCAGGCCACTCAGAGATCCAAACGTAGGCGTTGCACTGTGTGCAAACATGTCCAAGGTAGCAGCAGTAGCATTCTCACATCTTTTTATTGCAAAACGTGCGGTCCACATATGGCGTTGTGTGGCACCGAAGGCAGTGTCACGCCTGGCATATTAAGCATGGAGATCCGAGAAAACATAACAAAAGCTTTGTGTAAGGTTAGCTTTTTCTGGATTTCCAATTGGTACAGCATTATGTTGTTCTGTAGGACGTGCAGATGTCAGAGGAGAAACAAAAGCTGTTCGTGACTTTTCGAATAAATTTTTCTGACCGTTAGGTTCAAGTTGATAATATTAAATGAAAAATTTAATACAAAAATAAAAATTAATTATTTTTCAGGTGACAGAAAGTAATTTAATATCGTTACCAATTGGTAACCAGGACCAGGGACTTAGACAATATTTCAATCGCATCCATATCATAGAAATTAATGTCAAGGTTTTTAGAATGGTATGTATATCCATTTATACCTCTGTTTTTATTTGTCTTAGTTCTACAAGTTTTACCTCACGCTTCTTCGCTTCCCTTGTCTTAGTTTCCCTTAAGTTCGCACTTACCTTCGCTAGTTCTACATTTTCCTTCGTTAGTCTGGGTGGTAAAGGTGGTGGCATACTTTTTATATCAATGTGGATATACAAATTATAAAAATAATAATAAATTATCTGTTATATTTATATATAATAATTTCTTATATTTAAATAGAAATTCATTTTAATACATCCTCCATTCTTTTCAACTTAAGTAATGCTTGCTTCACTTCATCTCTTTTTTTCTTTCTTCTTTCCGCTATTATTGCTTTTTGGTTATAATACTCCATCTACTTCTGTCTGTGTCTTTCTGGGTCTTTTTGTATAAATTCCCTCGCCTTTCTCCGTAATGCTTCCTTTTTCTCTTCTGGTGTTTTGTATAACGGTTTTCTACCCATAGTATATAAATAGTAAAAAAATAATCTTTAATATATAAAATTAATAATTAAGGGATAGTAATTTCTATTCCATAATGTTTTCCTAATCATCCTCCATAGGATTGAATAATATACTTGTTTCCTTCCTTTAATCTTTAGAGTTTCTGCTAAGTGCTTGCTAATATATCCGAGTTGCTTTCCGCTTTCTGTTTCAACCTTTATCGCATTTTTATCAAATTTGTTTTCTGGCTCGTGTTGAATAAAAACTTTTTCACATCGTCCTATGGTTTAAGATAAGAAATATTATCTTGTCTCCCATCAAATGAAACACCCACAATTCTGGTCGTCGTCATTTTATATATATATAAATAATATTTGTTTAAAATAAAATTAATTATTTGTTTTTTATTTTTAAAATATCTTTCTATGTCATCGTTTCTATATGTTATACGAGTGAATTTATGTCCTCCTAACATAATTTCTTCTTTCTCCGCAAAGAAGTCTCTATGTGATTGGCGTTTTTCGTGTGTGTATTTGCTATATATTCCTATCGTCTTACCACAGACACATGTATATTTATTTTTCCTTCTTTCTTTTAAATATTAGTTTCTATTCTGTTTTCTAATTTAGTGATTGAAGTCCATCTATATCAAGACGAAAATTTTTTCTTTTATTATACATATATGTTTTCTTGTAGTGTGCTGTAAAAGGTTATTTGGTTGTTTTTGTTTCTTTGTATCTACTATCAATAGGAAGGCTCCAACAACCCAGACGAAGTAGTGGATTTGCAAAAATTCACGACGAGTTCTGGGTTATCATCTACTTAGACAAGTAAAATCTGTTTGAATACTCGTACAGTAGACTCTACCACTTCAGGGTGCGGGGTTTGTTTGATAGGTCAGTGGTGGCGAAAAGTTCCGCAAAAGTTAAACGGTATAAACGGTGTTTTTGCCACCCTTGTGCACTTCGGCAGACTTTTACAAATTTTGTTATACATAGACGGCTCTTATCACTGTAACAAGTCACAGAACTCAGGCTTCGAGCTCATCCTGTTCATCCACTTTCGTGTGGGTCGTATTTGTGTCCGTGCCGACAGCTTTCGAATATTGGATGTCCAAGGTAGGTAAGTGTGGTTATGTTGAATTTGAACGTTTGCTCGTTTTTCTTTCTCTTTTGTGACTGCCACAATTTCGACACTCCTCCATGAGTCAACAAGTACTTAACACATTCAGTATGCAGCACATCAATCGCCTGAGCATGTATAAGTACTTGTATACACCTCTTTATATCAATCTACCAGCTTGTAAATTGAATGTGTCAGAATGTGGATGAGTTGGGTGGCCTGCAAGCTGGTCCCAGAGAGACCAGACACTCACAGTTCGGTCAACTCCTTGGATCACTCAAGGAGGAGTATTTCACTATGCCAACATTATTCACTGTGGAGGGTGCTGTTCAGCGACGAGACTCCATAGCGGTCTGTGTGTTGTGCAATTTAATGTGATCTAATTTAAATGAAACGTAATGTAAGTTAATGTAATCTAATGGAATGTAATGAAATGTGCTGTAGTGCACTTTAACTAACGCAATGTAATGTGTAATGTAAGACAACACAACTTAATGCTAAGCTTAGTATGGAATGTCATGCAATTCAATACAATGCAAGCAATGCAATTCAACGGACTGGGCTAGACTGGACTGGAATGGAATGGAATGGAATGGAATGGAATGGAGTAGAGTGGAGTGGTGTAATAACGTAACGTACCACGACGTAGTGTAGTGTATATGGTAGTGTAGTGTAGTTAATTTTGTTTCTGATGGACAATTCATTTAGTTTGTCGTGTATGCATGCCGTGCAATCTTATCTAATCTAATGCAATTGAGTACAGCGCGCGCGCGCGAGAGAGAGAGAGAGAGAGAGAGAGAGGGGGGGGGGGGGGGGGGGGGGGGAGGTGTATTGTGTTCTTTGCTGGGCAGATGCCCGGCCTGGTCGGGGAGCAGTCCGTGCAATACAATGTAATGTAATGTAATGTAATGTAATGTAATGTTATTTGCTGGGCAGGTGCCCGCCCTGGTCGGGGGCGGCTCCTCGCTGCAGCACCTCACTTGGCTGCAGGTGACAAGAGAGAAAAGAGAGGAGAGAATAGGATAGATGTGTGCGTCTGGTATGTGTGTGTTTACGTGTGCGTGAGCAGGTGTGGGTGTACGGGCTAGTCCATGTGCTGAACGACATGTGTGTGCATATGTGTTTATTATGTGTGCATATGTGTTTGATGGACAGGTGTGTACATACGGTCTGGGCCATGTGTTGAACGACATGTGTGCATCGTGCTGGTTCTTCTACCTGCTGGTGTTGCTGACACAAGTGCGCGGTATGCCCTTTTGCCTATAAACAGAGCGTACCTGCCTACTTGTCCACCTACCCATCCATAGTTTGTCTAACTGTCTGTCTGTCTCTTATCTAAGTTATCTACTATCTATCTATCTATCTATCTATCCATCTATCTATCTACCTACCTACCTACCTACCTACCCACCCACCTACCTACCTACCTACCTACCTATCTATCTATTTATCAGGGATTCCGTGTTACAAAGCTGGTCTCGTGGTTTTGCCTGTCATCTATCTATCTATCTATCTACCTATCTATCTATCTATCTATCTATCTATCTATCTATCTCTATCTATCTATCTATTTACCTACCTACCTATCCATCAGGGATGCCGGGTTACAAAGCTGGCATCAATAGTCTGTCTGTCTGTCTGTCTAATATCTAAGCCATCTTTCTATCAGGGTGCCGGGTTACAAAGTGGTCTCGTGGTTCTCTACCTACCTGTCCCTACCCATTAACAGTCTTATCTCTCTGTCTGTCTTTTATCTACGTTACCTATCTATCTATCTATCAGGGATGCCTGGTTATAAGGCTGGTGTCGTGGTTCTCTATCTATTTATCTGTCTGCCTAGCTATACAGCATATCATATCTATCTATCTACCCTACCTTATCTACCTCTCAGGGATGTCTGGTTACAAAGCTGGTCTCGTCGTCCTCTCGGGACAGGTCACACACACACACAGATACACATGCATACATGCATACACAACCGTCCTCCCCCCCACCCCCCCCCCGCCTTTCTCTCTCTCTCCCCCCCCCCCCCTCTCTCTCTCTTTCTCACCAAACACGTT
>WBZZ01003111.1:0-10000 GCA_019918135.1 Paulinella micropora | reverse complement strand
AGACAGACAGAACGACAGACAGACAGACAGAACGACAGACAGACAGACAGAACGACAGAACGACAGAACGACAGACAGAACGACAGAACGACAGACAGACAGACAGACAGACAGACAGACAGAACGACAGACAGAACGACAGAACGACAGACAGAACGACAGAACGACAGACAGAACGACAGAACGACAGAACGACAGACAGAACGACAGACAGACAGAACGACAGAACGACAGACAGACAGAATGACAGAACGACAGACAGAACGACAGACAGACAGAACGACAGACAGACAGAACGACAGACAGACAGAACGACAGACAGACAGAACGACAGACAGACAGAACGACAGAACGACAGACAGACAGACAGAACGACAGACAGACAGACAGACAGACAGAACGACAGAACGACAAAACGACAGACAGAACGACAGAACGACAGAACGACAGACAGAACGACAGACAGACAGAACGACAGAACGACAGAACGACAGACAGAACGACACACAGACAGAACGACACACAGACAGAACGACAGACAGACAGAACGACAGACAGACAGAACGACAGACAGACAGAACGACAGACAGAACGACAGACAGACAGACAGACAGACAGACAGAACGACAGACAGACAGAACGACAGACAGACAGAACGACAGACAGACAGAACGACAGACAGACAGACAGACAGAACGACAGACAGACAGAACGACAGACAGACAGAACGACAGACAGACAGAACGACAGACAGACAGAACGACAGACAGACAGAACGACAGACAGACAGAACCTCAGACAGACAGACAGACAGAACGACAGACAGAAAGACAGACAGACAGACAGAACGACAGAACGACAGAACGACAGACAGACAGACAGACAGAACGACAGAACGACAGACAGACAGAACGACAGAACGACAGACAGACAGACAGACAGAACGACAGACAGAACGACAGAACGACAGAACAGAACAGACAGAACGACAGAAAACGACAGACAGACAGACAGAGAGAACGACAGACAGACAGACAGACAGAACGACAGACAGACAGACAGACAGAACGACAGACAGACAGACAGACAGACAGAACGACAGACAGACAGAACGACAGACAGACAGACAGACAGAACGACAGACAGACAGACAGACAGAACGACAGACAGACAGACAGACAGAACGACAGACAGACAGACAGACAGAACGACAGACAGACAGACAGACAGACAGACAGAACGACAGAACGACAGAACGACAGACAGACAGACAGACAGACAGACAGACAGAACGACAGACAGACAGACAGACAGACAGACAGACAGACAGAGAGAACGACAGACAGACAGACAGACAGAACGACAGACAGACAGACAGAACGACAGACAGACAGACCAGAACGACAGACAGACAGAACGACAGAACGACAGACAGACAGAACGACAGAACGACAGACAGACAGACAGAACGACAGACAGACAGACAGAACGACAGACAGACAGACAGACAGAACGACAGACAGACAGAGAGAACAACAGAACGACAGAACGACAGACAGACGAAAGAACGACAGACAGACAGAACGACAGACAGACAGACAGACAGAACGACAGACAGACAGAACGAGACACAGACAGAACGACAGACAGACAGACAGACAGACAGACAGACAGACAGATAGACAGACAGAACGACAGAACGACAGACAGACAGAACCACAGACAGACAGACAAACAGAACGACAGACAGACAGACAGACAGAACGACAGACAGACAGACAGACAGAACGACAGACAGACAGACAGACAGAACGACAGACAGAACGACAGAACGACAGACAGAACGACAGACAGACAGACAGACAGACAGACAGAACGACAGACAGACAGACAGACAGAACGACAGACAGACAGACAGACAGAACGACAGACAGACAGACAGACAGAACGACAGACAGACAGAACGACAGACAAACAGAACGACAGACAGACAGAACGACAGACAGACAGAACGACAGAACGACAGACAGACAGAACGACAGAACGACAGACAGACAGAACGACAGAACGACAGACAGACAGAACGACATAACGACAGAACGACAGACAGACAGACAGAACGACAGACAGACAGACAGACAGAACGACAGACAGACAGACAGAACGACAGACAGACAGAAAGACAGACAGACAGACAGACAGAGAGAACGACAGACAGACAGACAGACAGAACGACAGACAGACAGACAGAACGACAGACAGACAGACCAGAACGACAGACAGACAGAACGACAGAACGACAGACAGACAGAACGACAGAACGACAGACAGACAGAACGACAGAACGACAGACAGACAGAGAGTCTGTCTGTCTGTCTGTCGTTCTGTCGTTCTGTCTGTCTGTCGTTCTGTCGTTCTGTCTGTCGTTCTGTCTGTCTGTCTGTCTGTCTGTCTGTGACAGACAGAACGACAGACAGACAGAACGACAGACAGACAGACAGAACGACAGACAGACGGACAGAAAGAACGACAGACAAACAGACAGACAGAACGACAGACAGACAGACAGACAGAACGACAGACAGACAGACAGACAGAACGACAGACAGACAGACAGACAGACAGACAGACAGACAGACAGAACGACAGACAGACAGACAGACAGAACGACAGACAGACAGACAGACAGAACGACAAACAGACAGACAGAACGACAGACAGACAGAACGACAGAACGACAGACAGAACGACAGAACGACAGACAGACAGAACGACAAAACGACAGAACGACAGAACGACAGACAGACAGACAGACAGACAGACAGAACGACAGAACGACAGACAGAACGACAGACAGACAGAACGACAGACAGACAGACAGACAGACAGACAGACAGACAGACAGAACGACAGACAGACAGACAGACAGAACGACAGACAGACAGACAGACAGAACGACAGACAGACAGACCAGAACGACAGACAGACAGAACGACAGAACGACAGACAGACAGAACGACAGAACGACAGACAGACAGACAGACAGACAGAACGACAGAACGACAGACAGACAGAACGACAGAACGACAGACAGACAGAGAGTCTTTCTGTCTGTCTGTCGTTCTGTCGTTCTGTCGTTCTGTCTGTCTGTCGTTCTGTCGTTCTGTCTGTCTGTCTGTCTGTCGTTCTGTCTGTCTGTCGTTCTGTCTGTCTGTCTGTCTGTCTGTCTGTGACAGACAGACAGACAGACAGACAGACAGACAGACAGAACGACAGACAGACAGACAGAACGACAGACAGACGGACAGACAGAACGACAGACAAACAGACAGACAGAACGACAGACAGACAGACAGACAGAACGACAGACAGACAGACAGACAGAACGACAGAACGACAGAACGACAGACAGACAGACAGACAGACAGACAGAACGACAGACAGACAGACAGACAGAACGACAGAACGACAGACAGACAGAACGACAGACAGACAGAACGACAGAACGACAGACAGACAGAACGACAGACGACAGACAGAACGACAGAACGACAGAACGATAGACAGACAGACAGACAGAACGACAGACAGACAGACAGAACGACAGACAGACAGACAGACAGACAGACAGACAGACAGAGAGAACGACAGACAGACAGACAGACAGAACGACAGACAGACAGACAGAACGACAGACAGACAGACCAGAACGACAGACAGACAGAACGACAGAACGACAGACAGACAGACAGACAGAACGACAGACAGACAGAACGACAGAACGACAGACAGACAGAGAGTCTGTCTGTCTGTCTGTCGTTCTGTCGTTCTGTCTGTCTGTCGTTCTGTCGTTCTGTCTGTCTGTCGTTCTGTCGTTCTGTCTGTCGTTCTGTCTGTCTGTCTGTCTGTCTGTCTGTCTGTGACGGACAGACAGACAGACAGAACGACAGACAGACAGACAGAACGACAGACAGACGGACAGACAGAACGACAGACAAACAGACAGACAGAACGACAGACAGACAGACAGACAGAACGACAGACAGACAGACAGACAGAACGAAAGACAGACAGACAGACAGACAGACAGAACGACAGACAGACAGACAGACAGAACGACAGACAGACAGACAGACAGAACGACAGACAGACAGACAGAACGACAGACAGACAGAACGACAGAACGACAGACAGACAGAACGACAGACAGACAGACAGACAGACAGAACGACAGAACGACAGAACGACAGAACGACAGAACGACAGACAGACAGACAGACAGACAGACAGAACGACAGAACGACAGACAGAACGACAGACAGACAGAACGACAGACAGACAGACAGACAGACAGACAGACAGAGAGAACGACAGACAGACAGACAGACAGAACGACAGACAGACAGACAGACAGAACGACAGACAGACAAACCAGAACGACAGACAGACAGAACGACAGAACGACAGACAGACAGAACGACAGAACGACAGACAGACAGAACGACAGAACGACAGACAGACAGAACGACAGAACGACAGACAGACAGAGAGTCAGTGTGTGTGAGTCAGTGTCTGTGACAGACAGACAGACAAACAGACAGACAGAACGACAGACAGACAGACAGAACGACAGACAGACGGACAGACAGAACGACAGACAAACAGACAGACAGAACGACAGACAGACAGACAGACAGAACGACAAACAGACAGACAGACAGAACGAGACACAGACAGAACGACAGACAGACAGACAGAACGACAGACAGACAGAACGAAAGACAGACAGACAGACAGAACGACAGAACGACAGACAGACAGAACGACAGACAGACAGAACGACAGACAGACAGAACGACAGAACGACAGACGACAGAACGACAGACAGACAGAACGACAGAACGACAGACAGACAGACAGACAGACAGACAGACAGAACGACAGACAGACAGACAGAACGACAGACAGACAGACAGACAGAACGACAGACAGACAGACAGACAGACAGACAGACGGACAGAACGACAGACAGACAGACAGAACGACAGACAGACAGACAGACAGAACGACAGACAGACAGACAGACAGACAGACAGACGGACAGAACGACAGACAGACAGACAGAACGACAGACAGACAGACAGACAGAACGACAGACGGACAGACAGACAGACAAACAGACAGAACGACAGACAGACAGACAGACAGACAGAACGACAGACAGACAGACTGTCTGTCGTTCTGTCGTTCTGTCTGTCTGTCGTTCTGTCGTCTTGTCTGTCTGTCGTTCTGTCTGTCTGTCGTTCTGTCTGTCTGTCGTTCTGTCTGTCTGTCTTTCTGTCTGTGACAAACAGACAGACAGACAGACAGAACGACAGACAGACAGACAGAACGACAGACAGACAGAACGACAGAACGACAGACAGACAGACAGACAAAACGACAGAACGACAGACAGACAGAATGACAGACAGACAGAACGATAGACAGACAGACAGACAGAACGACAGACAGACAGACAGACAGAACGACAGAACGACAGACAGACAGAACGACAGAACGACAGACAGACAGACAGACAGAACGACAGACAGAACGACAGAACGACAGAACGACAGACAGACAGAACGACAGAACGACAGACAGAACGACACACAGACAGAACGACAGACAGACAGAACGACAGACAGACAGAACGACAGACAGACAGAACGACAGACAGACAGAACGACAGACAGACAGAACGACAGACAGACAGAACGACAGACAGACAGAACGACAGACAGACAGAACGACAGACAGACAGAACGACAGAACGACAGAACGACAGACAGACTGACAGAACGACAGACAGACAGAACGGCAGACAGACATAACGACAGACAGACAGAACGACAGACAGACAGAACGACAGACAGACAGAACGACAGACAGACAGACAGACAGACAGACAGACAGACAGACAGACAGACAGACAGAACGACAGACAGACAGACAGAACGACAGACAGACAGAACGACAGACAGACAGAACGACAGACAGACAGATAGACAGAACGACAGACAGAACGAGAGAACGACAGACAGAACGACAGAACGGCAGACAGAACGACAGAACGACAGACAGACAGAACGACAGAACGACAGAACGACAGACAGAACGACAGAACGACAGAACGACAGACAGACAGAACGACAGAACGACAGACAGAACGACACACAGACAGAACGACACACAGACAGAACGACACACAGACAGAACGACAGACAGACAGAACGACAGACAGACAGAACGACAGACAGACAGAACGACAGACAGACAGAACGACAGACAGACAGAACGACAGACAGACAGAACGACAGACAGACAGAACGACAGACAGACAGAACGACAGACAGACATAACGACAGACAGACAGAACGACAGACAGAACGACAGACAGACAGAACGACAGACAGACAGAACGACAGACAGACAGAACGACAGACAGACATAACGACAGACAGACAGAACGACAGACAGACAGAACGACAGACAGACAGAACGACAGACAGACAGAACGACAGACAGACAGAACGACAGACAGAACGACAGACAGACAGAACGACAGACAGACAGAACGACAGACAAACAGACAGACAGACAGACAGAACGACAGACAGACAGACAGAACGACAGACAGACAGAACGACAGAACGACAGAACGACAGACAGACAGAACGACAGAACGACAGACAGACAGAACGACAGACAGACAGAACGACAGACAGACAGACAGACAGACAGACAGAACGACAGACAGACAGAACGACAGAACGACAGACAGACAGAACGACAGAACGACAGACAGACAGACAGACAGAACGACAGACAGAACGACAGAACGACAGAACGACAGACAGACAGAACGACAGAACGACAGACAGAACGACACACAGACAGAACGACAGACAGACAGAACGACAGACAGACAGAACGACAGACAGACAGAACGACAGACAGACAGAACGACAGACAGACAGACAGAACGACAGACAGACAGAACGACAGACAGACAGAACGACAGACAGACAGAACGACAGACAGACAGAACGACAGAACGACAGAACGACAGACAGACTGACAGAACGACAGACAGACAGAACGGCAGACAGACATAACGACAGACAGACAGAACGACAGACAGACAGAACGACAGACAGACAGAACGACAGACAGACAGACAGACAGACAGACAGAACGACAGACAGACAGACAGACAGAACGACAGACAAACAGACAGAACGACAGACAGACAGAACGACAGACAGACAGAACGACAGACAGACAGATAGACAGAACGACAGACAGAACGAGAGAACGACAGACAGAACGACAGAACGGCAGACAGAACGACAGAACGACAGACAGACAGAACGACAGAACGACAGAACGACAGACAGAACGACAGAACGACAGAACGACAGACAGACAGAACGACAGAACGACAGACAGAACGACACACAGACAGAACGACACACAGACAGAACGACACACAGACAGAACGACAGACAGACAGAACGACAGACAGACAGAACGACAGACAGACAGAACGACAGACAGACAGAACGACAGACAGACAGAACGACAGACAGACAGAACGACAGACAGACAGAACGACAGACAGACAGAACGACAGACAGACATAACGACAGACAGACAGAACGACAGACAGAACGACAGACAGACAGAACGACAGACAGACAGAACGACAGACAGACAGAACGACAGACAGACAGAACGACAGACAGACAGAACGACAGACAGACAGAACGACAGACAGACAGAACGACAGACAGACAGAACGACAGACAGACAGAACGACAGACAGAACGACAGACAGACAGAACGACAGACAGACAGAACGACAGACAGACAGAACGACAGAACGACAGAACGACAGACAGACAGAACGACAGAACGACAGACAGACAGAACGACAGACAGACAGAACGACAGACAGACAGAACGACAGACAGACAGAACGACAGAACGACAGACAGACAGACAGACAGAACGACAGACAGACAGAACGACAGAACGACAGACAGACAGAGAGTCTGTCTGTCTGTCTGTCGTTCTGTCGTTCTGTCTGTCTGTCGTTCTGTCGTTCTGTCTGTCTGTCGTTCTGTCGTTCTGTCTGTCGTTCTGTCTGTCTGTCTGTCTGTCTGTCTGTGACGGACAGACAGACAGACAGAACGACAGACAGACAGGCAGAACGACAGACAGACGGACAGACAGAACGACAGACAAACAGACAGACAGAACGACAGACAGACAGACAGACAGAACGACAGACAGACAGACAGACAGAACGACAGACAGACAGACAGACAGACAGACAGACAGAACGACAGACAGACAGACAGACAGAACGACAGACAGACAGACAGACAGAACGACAGACAGACAGACAGAACGACAGACAGACAGAACGACAGAACGACAGACAGACAGAACGACAGAACGACAGACAGACAGACAGACAGAACGACAGAACGACAGAACGACAGAACGACAGACAGACAGACAGACAGACAGACAGAACGACAGAACGACAGACTGAACGACAGACAGACAGAACGACAGACAGACAGACAGACAGACAGACAGACAGACAGAGAGAACGACAGACAGACAGACAGAGAGAACGACAGACAGACAGACAGACAGAACGACAGACAGACAGAACGACAGAACGACAGACAGACAGAACGACAGAACGACAGACAGACAGAACTACAGAACGACAGACAGACAGAGAGTCAGTGTGTGTGAGTCAGTGTCTGTGACAGACAGACAGACAAACAGACAGACAGAACGACAGACAGACAGACAGAACGACAGACAGACGGACAGACAGAACGACAGACAAAAAGACAGACAGAACGACAGACAGACAGACAGACAGAACGACAAACAGACAGACAGACAGAACGACAGAACGACAGAACGAACGACAGACAGACAGACAGACAGACAGACAGAACGAAAGACAGACAGACAGACAGAACGACAGAACGACAGACAGACAGAACGACAGACAGACAGAACGACAGACAGACAGAACGACAGAACGACAGACGACAGACAGAACGACAGAACGATAGACAGACAGACAGACAGAACGACAGACAGACAGACAGACAGACAGACAGACAGACAGACAGAACGACAGAACGACAGAACGACAGAACGACAGACAGACAGAACGACAGACAGACAGAACGACAGAACGACAGACAGACAGAACGACAGAACGACAGACAGACAGACAGACAGACAGACAGAACGACAGACAGACAGACAGAACGACAGACAGACAGACAGACAGAACGACAGACAGACAGACAGACAGACAGACGGACAGAACGACAGACAGACAGACAGAACGACAGACAGACAGACAGACAGAACGACAGACAGACAGACAGACAGACAGACGGACAGAACGACAGACAGACAGACAGAACGACAGACAGACAGACAGACAGAACGACAGACGGACAGACAGACAGACAAACAGACAGAACGACAGACAGACAGACAGACAGACAGAACGACAGACAGACAGACTGTCTGTCGTTCTGTCGTTCTGTCTGTCTGTCGTTCTGTCGTCTTGTCTGTCTGTCGTTCTGTCTGTCTGTCTTTCTGTCTGTCTGTCGTTCTGTCTGTCTGTCGTTCTGTCTGTGACAAACAGACAGACAGACAGACAGAACGACAGAACGACAGACAGAACGACAGACAGACAGAACGACAGAACGACAGACAGACAGACAGACAGAACGACAGAACGACAGACAGACAGAACGACAGACAGACAGAACGACAGACAGACAGAACGACAGAACGACAGACAGACAGACAGACAGAACGACAGAACGACAGACAGACAGAACGACAGAACGACAGACAGACAGAACGACAGAACGACAGACAGAACGACAGAACGACAGAACGA